>JAIGNY010004570.1:57500-60000 GCA_020152595.1 Chiridota heheva | reverse complement strand
GCAAGTATAGTCTATAGTTTAGCCTCCACATTTCAGAGCAAAAATGATTTTATTCTTTAGTTCATCTCAATCTGCCAATAGACCAATTGACGGCTGTTAAAAAAGTTTTCAGCAGTTTCTGAAATCAGCAAGTATTACAACAAGCACTCAATCATTAGCACATTTTTTGGATTGCACGGTTTTATGTGCAAATTTCAAACACCAAAACATGCAAAACGAATATGTTAGCCAAATATGACTTGTGCAGTTATGAGCAACTCAAATGTGTGTGAAGCACCCCAAAAATATCCCCAAAAGAGAAAAGTACTGCCATAATAACGGATGATGAAGGGGCGCAGTAGAAATCTCTGCCCCCATTAAAATCATTTCCTATATGTGCGTCACTAAGGCTCGAAGACTTGAGAGAGGGGGAGGGGGGGGGGGGGGAGATGCTGAAATTTTCACCTGACAAAAATCTATCGCTGTCTCGACAGACGGTCTCTGGAGCAGTGCATTCCAGGGGCGTAGGAAACGGGGACGAAGATTTTGCCCGGAGAGGAATTTACCTTCCAGGTGGCATGCTTCCTTCCTGGTTTGAAGGTGAAATTGGGAACCTATTGAAATAGAAATGTTGGGGAAATTTTGGAACATTTCTAGAAAATGTTATATTTCACTTTATTATTTTATGACTTTGGGAACCTGATAGCAGCCCCCTCCCCCTCTCTTAGACACGCCACTAAGTAGCTTGTATTATTGTATGTACAGAGTACACAATTCAACATAACCACTATGGTCGAACGTTAGCATGTCGGAGTGGAATTAAATAGAAGAAGTTAGATATATAGTTGTGCCATTTTTATGCTGATTCTGATTAAACCGAGTTTTACTGCAGTAAAATGATACTGCTAATTCTCTTCAGACAAATATGGCAAAGGAGAATCTACCATCGACGAGACTTAATACTCTCCGAAAACTTAAACAATTTCCCTCACAAAACGGCATGATTTTCCCGACAAACCACAATTTTTCTATCACTCATCTGTGCTTCCACCCACCACATATGTTACCAAAGTCATGTCATATCATCCCTGGTTCGTGTAATGAGTTATCACTCCAAATTTAAAATTAATCCCATCTTAAGACATGTTCTTTCTGTAAATCAGCACCAGAAGGATACAGCTTCGGTGTTCATGTGCACTGTATAGTCTGCAGATCGGGGGTAAGCCTACTTTGTTTTCTTTTAATAAAAACCTTTTTTTTCAATATTTAAAAATTCCTTTCATCTGTTCATATAAATAATACGCCCTGCTTTTTGGTCCACTAATAACACCAGGCCCGTAACCAGGAATTTGAAAGGGGGTTAGTTTTTCGTATAAAAGTGCAGACAATCTTGAAATTCTGGGTGCTTATTATTTTTTAGATTCCAAAAGGGCACTATCTTAACAAAAGGGGATTTTGGAATTGGAAAGGAAGGGGGAAGGGGGCCTTTTCCGCATAAAAGGGCAAACAATCTTGATATTCCGGTGCTTAATAAACTTTTAGATATAAAAAGGCCACTTTCTCAACAAAATGGGGTTCATTTGCTCGAACAAATCCCCTACCCCCCTCCCCCTTCCTCTCGGGCTACGGACCTGAACACTCTTAGACATGCCTCCAGTCCCCTTCTCTTGTCATTTGGGGAAGAAAAAAACGCTTATTAGGAGACCTTTGTTTTCATGTTTTTACCGGAGCTACAGTTAAGGGTATTTGGAGCCTCGTGATTCATCCTTGGGACCCCTATTATCTGATTATTAGGCCGAGTTTACGTTGGTGACAGGTTGTGCTTCGAATTCAAATTTGCTTCAACTGTCGCTGGTCTTTTAAATCTAAAATTGGTATACTTTTTTCCCATGTGGATACGTCATGCATCAATTTTTAAAGTTATTTTCCGTCCCCCATTATGCGTCAATTCGATAAGTTATGTTATTTTTCAGTTCGCCGCCTCCCCCTCCTCTTACAAAATATCTCTAAAAACGCATATTATGCGTAAGTAAACCACCTGTTTCTTCCTCAGTTTAATCTATGTTATTAACTTTTGACCAATTGACATTTCATCTCCCCCAAAACGCGTTTGGTATGCATAGTCAACAGCGACGCGACGAAAGGCGACGCGATTTGCGTCGCGTCCGGTGTGTTTCCGCCTAAAAATAGGCTTTATAGACGTTCACGTTAGGCCTAACATTACTCGTTAGCCATATTTAAATGTAACGAATGAAGCAGTTCACGGCACAGCAATGATGGCTGATGTTCTTAAATTTCAATCCTCCTGCAATAAAGCGTGGGGACAAAAATTAAAAAATGCCTAAACTAACATTAGTTAGCGGTACGGTAAACAGGTAAATGAATGAACGCTTCCGTTAGATCTAGCCACATTTGTATGTAACGAATGAAGCGTTTCACGGCACAGATTAATCAGATAACATATGATTGTGTACTGTAGCCATATGCGTCGGCTATACACAAGTAGTGTGTAGCATGTAGG
>JAIGNY010004570.1:0-50000 GCA_020152595.1 Chiridota heheva | reverse complement strand
TTTGTCCCAAATCAAACATTTGATGTCCAAAAAGCTGTTTATAAAGCGGGAGGTGGAGTTGTGAAATTCTTGGTAAAGTTTGGCGACATTTCCAGAGAAATTTTCCGGAAATTGAAGAAGATTTCCCGCAGAAAAATCGTTAGAGAAAATATATTTCTTAGCCCTGCATTATTAGGGGGCCAAATGGTTCTCCCCAAAAAATATGGCTTGTTGTCCCGGCTCCTACGCCACTGCAATACTATTATTGTTGCAAAACGCATTGACAATTCAGGGGTATGGAGAATACAGGGATTGCACAATATTGACAGTGGGCAGTTTTTAGCCTACGCAAAAGCTCCACGTTCCTCCGCCAGAGGATTATAATGAAAATTGATCGTTATATTGTGAGCATGTGAGGTAAAGATCATTCGATTATTAAGTTAGTCAGGTAAGACCTTGAAATTTTCCACTTTTGCACTGCAAATTCTGGTGTTCAAGAATAGAACACCAAATAGATCTGCGTGCAGTTCTTTAAAAGTACGCATATTGTAATCTAACTTACAGCCGAATTCATAAAGCGCTGTGACCATATGATGGTTTATAATGATTATCGCGCAGATACTGATCACTGAATAAAAGAGAGTTTAATTTAAAGTCAAGGAAAAAGTGTGGTATATCATGACAGTTTAATTCAGAAAAAGAGGGGAAGTAGCAAAATCGCAGCATCGTTTTAAGTGTTAGATTAAATGTGGAAAAATTAAATCATACATTACTTGAAATATATTTTTGAAATGTATACGTTATCTAATATAAACGAATATCTTTCAATTTTGTTATTCAGACCCATTATGAGTGACTGTAAACCCGTAAAATCTTCCGAAATATACGATGAAGCACAATCATAGTTTTCTAGCCATATGCTAGTACTTGGAAAGAATCCTCGGCATTTTAGAAACAAATATATGCTGGGTAAACAGCAGCACCGCCAAGATATTGAATTTGTAGCATTTTGTGCAAATATACTCTTGCAGACATATGTTCCTGTGGTATCTTTTAACAGTTCAAATATGTATTTTATCCCGGAAATCATGTTATAACCGCGTGAACACTGGTCTGTTGCTGTTGAAAATGAAAAACACTCTGTCATATTTTCAGGTTCATTACTTCTTTGATCTATTTAGCCAAAATCCAGTCCACCAAACTGCCGAATTCAAGGCAGTTCCACCAACCAAGGAGGTAATACCTCATTGTTTATACATGTAACGTGTGGTCAGATAGCAGAAGTAATGCAACTGTTTTCTTTAAAAGTATACGGATGTAGAGATTTTATATTCCGCTTTAAATTTTGAACAGAATAGTCTTTAACTTATATCAAAAGCAGCTGTACTTTCCAAGTTATGAATTAATAAAAGTTTGGAGAATTTTCAATGTATGTAAGTTGTAATGAATTAAAGAGAACACATCTCAAATCTTTAATGTAATTCTTTAAATTTTTGTGTAAATTTTCAGTCACTAAAAATCATGTGATTATGCTTATGCAAAATATTGATGGCAGGTATTCAACTGCTCCCATTCATAGAACGATGGTGAACAATTAAAAAACAAAAGGCTAATATAAGGAAATTCATAGGTGTTTTAGTTGTATAGTGTGTCACACAATTACCATGACATTTGCATATTCATTATAACAAGGTACTAAATAATTTAAAATGTTGTGAAATGATCAATATTTAACATATTTTTTATTTCATGGTTTATGTTTTCTTCATGGCATGTTTTTTTCCAAATAAGCTCAAGTTGTACCTACCAGTAAATATATTTTTCTGTCGATCTTGTGCTCCAACATCCACGAATTGCTACTTAGCACCCTCACTAGATATTTCTTAAACAATGTACACGCTGTGTCTACTTAAACCATTCCCGAAATAAATTCCGTACGTACTGTAGGCCTACATGTATAATCGTATACTGCATGTATGGAGAGTGGGGGCACTGATGCGTAAATATTTGGTGGCTTTGAGCTGTTTGATTTTTTTATATGTGGAAAATCGAACATCGCTGATATGGGGCGAATCTCTCATTTCAATTTTTTTAGACAGGGGCCCCATAAAATATGATTGATCTTCCATCTACAGTGTTGTACATCAAATATCAAAACTTGACCGTACAATTCAAATAGTAAGAACAAATCAAAGAAAAGGATTTGATAAAAATAAATACTAAGATATTGATCTTGAGATAAAATAAAACCTTATCAAGTACAACATTGTATAAGAATAATGACTAAAACTACGAAATGTAAATTTTGAGGAAATAAGGGGGCCTACTGTGGAAATTTTGGGAAAAAAATATAATATTATGAGGAAAACCTTCGAAAATTTTAGAGAAATTGTCACATAATCTTAGGACTCTTAAGAATCGGAAATTTTGAAGAAATATTTCGAAAATTTGAGGAAACAGTAAGACAGTTAGAGTAAATTCGTTAGGAATTTTGAGAAAATAGGGGCCTACTTCAGGAAATTTTGAAGAAAAAGGAAGATATTATAAGGAAAACCATGTTTGGAAATTTTAGAGAAAATGTCACATATTTTTAGGACTCTTCCAAAATATTTCGGATATTTTAAAGAAAGCCTTAGGAAGTTTTTAGGAAAAAGAAAGAATATTTTAAGACAAAAAAGTGAGGGAATTTTGAGAAATGAATCGGAAATTTGCTAACTCTCAACTCTTGAATAGGTCAAACTTACCCCGCTAAGCGTAGCAGGGGATATTTACGAGAGTTATACTTACCTTCCATGCAATAGATCTGCAATCTGGTCACATGACCTGATTCTAAAGCACTTTTAATCGACCTTAAAAACGTAGTTACCAGCCCAGTCCTGACCTCCATATAACCTCTACTAACCCTCACTTAACATTCCACCAAGGCCTGAACGAGAGGGGAGGCAGGCCGGGATGCATGAAAGGTAAGTATAACTCTCGTAAATACCCCCGCTACGCTCAGCGAGGTAAATTTACTTCAAGTTACTTCTTACCTTCCATGCTATAAATATGCAATCATATTGCAGCCGAGGATAGGAAGGAAGGGAGTCTAGGTCGCAGCACAATTTTCTAAAGGCTGGTACTAAAACTCGCACTAGTCATATCCTGCTTCAATGACGAAATTCCTTCTCCTCTTAAGGATGAAAGGCCTCAGAGTGGAAAGTACTAAAACATAGTAAACCACTTCTAGTTACAGTCAAACCGAGCAAGGCAATAATCGTTTACGGTAACTGAGGCAAACATCACATGAACTTGAGTTAGAAACTCGGAAAACATGCCAACCGGAAGAGCGTTTGGACACGATAATAATATCATAGTAGTCTGTACAATAATAGCACAAAACGCACCGGGCTCGTTCAGGAGACGAAACCGGCTAGTAAAATACGATTGCGAACAAAGCGTGTACTAGCTAAAACGAATTGAAGAATTCCTGCACCGGAGAAAAATTCATTAGCGCGTAACTGCATAAGAACAAAAGTTAGCGGGGTAACACGAACTTCGCAAAGTAAGTCGGGCAAAAAACAAAGGGAAAACCGCGATATGCGTTTTCCCGAACGGAGGCACGAGAAATCAGGTTAAAGGGGAGATGCCTCGAGCCAAAGTGCATATTCCGGCCGTTCTATGAACACTGTCGACTACTTTAAGAGACTGCTTCTGGACGATCCATCGGAGGAAAATTTCTCGTGACACAGTACTATGAGATCTCCGAGTATCTTCCCTGTGGTCGCGAGTCAATGACCGTCGACCCAACTGGAAAACCTCGGTGGATGGCTGCAAGCTATCCTAGAGTCCGTGACTAAACCAAGTCTGGAGAGGGTCTTCTTCAAAACGGAGAGGGGTAGACAACTCCTCAGAAAGGCCTTGCTACGCCGAGGATCAGCGGACAAAGGCCACACCGTCAAACGAAGTACTCTGTGACTGTGATGCAGTTTTCCGGAGCCCGGGAAAAGATGCAAAAGTCGTGCTTGACCCGAGGCTCGTACGGGAAGCCTGCAAGGTCTTGAGCAGCTGAGGAAACCGCAGTTGGCCAGGCCAAGTAGGCGCTATCGGTCGTACGTCGCCTTGCTTAGCATACTCGGTACTAGCGAGAAAGGCGGAACACGTAACTCACAGAGTGAGTTCCTTTGAAAATAAATGCGTCGACCCCAAAACCCGCGGGTCAGGAGATAGGACGCAAAAAATCGATAGCTTGCGATCGTCCACGGATGCCGACAGACCTACGTCCGGGAGACCGAATAAGGTTCTGATCGCTCTGGTCACCTATGGGAAGCACGCCCACCCTGTGGGGTTCCACTGAAGCGAGACGATTGTGATCATGTTCTCGTAGTCCGAGGTGAGCAGCCTTAAGGCTGGCATAGGTCTTCCTGCGCCGAGACGAGAGGAAGGATTCCAGAAACTCTTGGGAGTCCGTTCCTCTCTGTCTGGAAAGGAGACCACAACAATGGTGTAAAGTCGACGCGAATCTGAACTGCCTTGTTCAGCACTAGCGATGAAAAGTGAAGAATTCCCGGCATACTGCCTGTGAAAAAAGCCAAGTACCTGCCCAATTTTGTGTCATAAGGGTTCACATGAATTGCCCCTACCTCGACCAAGACGCATGCGTCGGCACTGACGGTGAAAGTCTGACGGGTGAAAACTTCATTTCTCACAACAGGTGGGAACGACCGCACCACCACCAAACGGGGGTGGCCACCGACTAAAAGTGTAAAGCGGAGTTACTGAATGAGACCATCTTCAGCCCGAGGGTAGACTTCAACACCGTCCTCCCCATGACTCGCCAATCTGGGGGTGTCGAGAATACGCATCGATCGCTGATGGCCGGTAGTGTGTGGGAGGCAACAGCCGCTCCTCCACGGCCTGTGTGATCCAAGACGGAAGTCTGGACGTAGAGAGGTCCATAAAGGAAGGAAACATCCTCGCATGGATGGAACTAAAATTCTTCCCATTAAAGCTTCCAGCTTCTATCTCTGTCCCTACTCCGGGACCTGCTCCGTTATGGAGAGGACCAGGGGAGAGAAATGAGCGAAATGCCGAACGTCGGCGAAATGCCCAGGCATGCCAGGGTGAAGTGCCGTTGAGCGGGAATAGTCATTCAGGCTGATAGCACTGATAAGTTAATTCTAACTTTGGTTTAGCGTATGTCGTACACTTTACGGGCCATTAACTCTGTAAAAAAACTCGTACAACTTATGTAGCTGCGAGACGGTTTTGGGTCGTAAGACCGCGGAGCCGTAAGTAAATGTCTACGGCTCCGAAGCGGTGTCTGAAAACTGTAGCAGTTGCGGAACCGCGTAGCTCTAGGCCACTCCTATCAACACGAAACTTGTCTATGAAGTTGAGCTACAACCTTGGAACTGCGGAGCTTATGGCTACGAATGTGGATAAAACTAATACCGTATGTCTGTACGGGTAGTTAACTAACAGGCCGTGAAGCCGCAAGCCGCGTTGAACTGCTTTAAGAAGGTGTTAAAGTATAGTATGAACTATACGTGCCGTTGTCTTTAATAGCTACCCCGATCGTGAGACTGTCTATCAAAAGGCCACCTATGTCAAGAAAAGTATCCTTCATGAAGTTAATTTTGACAGAGGGTTTAACGTAATACGTCAACTGTATAAGTACTTAATCCAAGCACTGGGGTAGAAATCACGAAAAAGTTGACGTCTTGTATATACTACATGGGCCGTTAGTTCCGTTAAACACCCTTCACTGCGGAGCTGATCACCTCGTGCCTACGTGGGGGGACTAACAACTTACTCAGTACGCGTCCCCATTAAGTAGTATAGAACCGTTATGGATCTACATATGCGTTAATGTGACAAGTAAGTCCCACTAGCCGGCCGCCCAGTTTGCCTCTGTTCACCACGAAGCAACAAAGCTAGTGGCTACGCGAGGGGGACTACCACCGTACTGGTACGTGTCCCTAGTGTAATAGCTATCAGTACAAAAGAACCGTCTGGGTCTACGATAGCGTTAACGTACTACATCTCTTGCATTTGTCGTTACCTCAGTATACTTCTATTCACCACGGGGCCACTGAGTAAGTGGCTACGCGTGAGGTAGTAAAGTCGTACTCTGTACGCGTTTCTGTTGGAATAGCTTAAAATATACTGAAGCCGTATGGGATACGGAGGAGTTCACGTGCTACGCAAGCTATACGTGCCGTAAACTCTGTTTGTTTCACTACGAAGTTACGAAGCTGGTAACTGCGCGGAGAAGGAAAGGGGGAGGGGGAATACCGTTGTACTCAGTACGTGTCCTGGTAAGAATAACGGCCGCGGAACTCTGTAGCTCCTGGCAACTTGTCGCTTACCACGCAGTTGCGCTGCTGGTGTATGCCGTTAACTCCGTTTGTGTCTGTTCACCAAGGAGCAGCGTAGCCGGTGGCTACGGGTGGGGACTGCCGTGAAACGCTATACGCGTCCCCGGTAAGAATGACGACCGCGGAACTCTGTAGCATGCGGCTATTGGTTGCATTATCCCAAAGCTGTGTTACCCCGGTTTATCGTACGTTGTACGTTATCCCGTGTAGGTCCTGTGGGGGCCGTAACGGCCTGTTTACCGGAGCCGTGTAAGGCTAGGCTATGAGAGCGCTCACGCCTGTACGGGGCCGTACAACGGAGCCGCAAGGGCTTGTAGAGTGTAGCTACGGAACTGCATGGACCTGTAAAGCCGTGTCCCGGACTCGTAAATTCATGTCTTGGAGCCGTAGGTACCGGTACGGAGCCGTTCAGAGGGTCCGTAAAGTTGTGGTACTCCCGCGGTTACCGTAAGTTGTACGTAAAGCCGCGTTCATATCTTTATAATTTGAGCGGAACGTCACATTCGACGCGAAAATTATATTCAGTGTAGTTCGGACGGTCGTGAAACTACGTAACATGGAGAAAATAGCTCTCGTGATGCTATGCCTCTCGTGGAGAAGTTGTTCTTATCACCCGACCACTAAGCTTCGTAACCTAAGGAAGCGCTTACACGCGACGTATCGCGGGGGTATCCTGGGTGTGTAACGCACCGACATACGGGGATCTGGCTTCCGTGTCCATGATGCTGGTGACATTTTTTGCGGAACCGTGACGTTCAACGCGGAAAATCTTACTAAGGTAGCTCACACGGACGTGGAACTGCGTAGCTGATGGCTACGTTAACAAGAAGAAAATAGCTCTCGTGACGCTATACTCCTTGTGAAGATTGTTACTTATTACCTGACCATGTATCTTCATAGCTAAAAGGTCTATTTTCGGGTTTGTCGTACATTGTACGTTACCCCGCTAAAGAACTATGGATCCGTAGGGACCCATTCGCCGGGGCCGTATGGAACCAAAGGTTGTTGATATCGAAAGTGTACGGATCCGTCCCATGACCCGTACGGAGCCGTAGGGATGTGTTACGGACCCTTACGGGCCGTGGAAACAAGCCCTGGGGCCGTATGGAACCGCTCACCGAAGCCGTGCGGACCCAAATGGACCCGTGAAAGTAATCTAATGGCTCTACAATGAGCCGTAAAAAAGTTAGTAACTTACCTATAACCCCTTAGGGCGCCGTCTCTTGTGGGTATACCTGTCCCTTCGCGCAACCGCGGTCCACAGCGGTGTACACGGGTTTTGTTTTCTTTCTCGATATCACCGGAGCGTAACTAAAAGAAGCGTTTACACGCGACGCATTGCGGGACGTCTTGGGCGCGTAACGCACCAACACTCGCGGACCTGTCCTCCGTGCCCATGATATTGGTGAAAATAATTGCGAAACTGTAACGTTCAACGCGGACAATCTTATTAATGGCGTTTACACGGCCGTGAAACTGCGCAGCTAATGGCTACGGGACCAAAAAGAAAATAGCTCTCGTAGTGCTATACTTCTTGCGAAGATTGTCACGTGTCACTTGACCACGTAGCTTCGTAGCTAGTAGGTGTATTCCCGGTGAATGAAGCCGTGGGCCACGGAGCCGTATGGAACCGTCCGGCCGTTTAACGGACCCGTAAACACGGGCCGTGGATCCGTCTAATGGATCCGTACGGACCCGTAAACACGGGCCGTGGAGCCGTCTAATGGACCCGTACGGAGCCGTAAACACGGACCGTGGAGCCGTATGGATTCGATCATCGGAGACGTACGGACCAGAAAGGATCCGTGAATCACTTGTGACTCACGTATAACCTTTTGGGGCGCCGCCTTTACGTGGCCCTACCGGTCCCTATTGCGGAACCGTGGGCTACAGAAGTGTACAAAGGGTTTACCCACTAAAAATATGCGCAACTCACAACTCAGTAATCTTATCGAGAAGAGGGCGCTTCTTTATAGTGGTTTATTCTAAGTGATGTCTAGGACGCCACTTAGTTTATCAATATATAGACTCAGGTAACTTACGTCTGATAGACCGCACCCGTGGCTCTGCTGTCTTAGTAATCTATCGAGTCAGAGGCCTCCTGGGGGTTAATCAGGAAAATGTTAACACAGTAAACTACAAACACAGGCCTCCACGACTCAGTAATCTTTTCGAGAAGGTGACCATGGCGTAAGTAGAAACTCAGAAACTAATTGATTTAAATCGCCTCTTGGCATTTATTTTCTGAAAAATTAAGATATATATATGAATGCATACATATACACTTACACCAAGGCGCCCCTACGGGGATGTACCTACGACCCTTTGTCAAACATAGAGAGGCAAACCACAACAACTTAGTACATCAACAAATTTTATGAGAAAAAACTCTAAAAGATTAAATCTCCTGTAAAGAGGACGTCGGGAGACCATCTCAATGTCTCTCCAACGCCCCAAAATTCAAGCTTGGAAATTAAAAACGTTGTCTTAATTATAAGCGAGAAAAACGAAAACACGATATGTACTCTTAACGTTTAATAAAATATAGGCTCTCTTGTAACAAGTGTAGCTCATTGGAGCTGTAAGAAGCCGACTCCTCGAACACCATGTGGTGACGTCGACCCAATACACATGCACCAACATCGATTGAAGAAATTGGCCTAATGCATACGAGAACCTGTACTGAAGATATCCTAATGTGTTACTACCTGATTATCAACTTTACATAATTCAAAGAATACTTAATGGTGCTGCTCGCTTGATTTTCAGACTACCAACATTTTCTCACATTAATGCTGTTTTGAAATCCCTTCACTGGTTACCAGTCAAACAAAGAATTGATTATAAAATTATTTTACAAGTTTTCAAGTGCATTAAAAGCCTTGCTCTAAAATATCTATGTGAAATGGTAGTTAAAAAACCATCCCGCTATGACTTTCGTTTCAAGTCCCCATTTGTTCCCCGTATTAAGCATACAACTCTTGGCGAAAGGGCCTTTGCTTGTAAAAGTTCTTGGTTGTGGAATTCACTCCCAACTGAACTCAAATGTATTAATAATGTATCCCTGACCTCCTTCAAAACTAAGCTTAAAACTTTTTTGTTTAAAAAGACAATAATCTAATGTGCAGCTTGATCCATTGTATTTCTATTTATGTTGTCATTTCTGTATTCTTATTTTTATTTTCGTATCGTAATTTCCTTGTATGTAAAGCGCCTTTGAATGTTTTTACAAAATTAGCGCTATATAAATTCATGTATTATTACTATTATTAATACAATGCATAGTATAATGCTAGGCTCTCCTTGTGGAAGGGCGGGACCGAGCGTGAAAAACACTTAAATCCAGTGGCAAAAAATCCACTAGACAGGAAAACTAGGTGCTCTAGAGCCTAAAAACACCCGCCGCGAGAGTGGAACTCTCTCAAACTAGCCACCCGCTTTGTACGGATGGAGACAAAAACACTCTATCCTAAATGTAGGCTACACGGGAAAGTCCTGTGAGTCGGACCGAAGAAATCCCGGATCCATGGCTATCTCGTCTTACCTCAGAAGACTTGAAAAGGCAAACCGGATAAGATAGAGCAGCGTAAAAACCTGCCTGGTAGAAGCTGCAAAAGAGAAAATTGTTAGAAAAAGGTTAAATTTATCAAAGAAAATTTGATCAGTTTTAGCGATGTTGTGAAAACAACGCGCTGAAAAAGAGTGAGGGTTAGTAGAGGTTATATGGAGGTCAGGACTGGGCTGGTAACCAAGTTTTAAAGGTCGGTTAGAAGTGTGTTAGAATCAGGTCATGAGACCAGATTGCATATCGATAGCATGGAAGGTAAGGTATAGCTTGAAGTAAATTGAAAGATTTACTTTCGGAAATATTGTGATCCTCTTTCCCAAGTTGGCTTTCATCCAACATACTGATTTTTTCTATTGTGCAAATTTTAAGATATTTTGGAAATTTCCGGCCAGGTATGAGGAAAGAGGGGGATGGGGGAGGGGAGGGGTAATTCCCTCCTACGTCCCTCCCCCTTGGCTACGCCACTGTTTCTACCTGGTCTTTGTTGTCTCAGGTTTTTGCGAGGTCTTGCGCAGATGAGAATTAATTGACACTTACATGAACGTTTTCCCCTGAAGCCATGCGGAGCCATCATTCAAGATGTGTCTGTCTACAGGTCAAAGTGTTTCATGATGCAGCTTTAAAGGCTGTGTTAGCGAATCTTACTGAATACAACAGTCAGGGAGATCGGATGGTAATTAACAGCCCTGCAACGATTACCTTTCTTGAACACCATTAGCTTTTTTCCATCCAGGTGGGATTGAGCCTTGGTTGATCGAGGCCTGGAAGAAGGTGATGAAGACATCATCAATCTGCAGAATAATCATCTTCAAGAGACGAGCTGGTATGTGGTCGGGTCCGGATGCATTATTGACATTGAGGTTACTCAAGCATAGGCGGCGGAACCGGGGGCACAGGGGGCAGTTTAAAAAGTGCTCTTTTTCTGAGGGAAAATTGCCCTTTCAAACATTGAACAACTTTTTCTTTAAAAACTATGTATATATGATCTTTTCATTAAAGAAATGAACACAAATGTTGCCCTAAAAAGACTAAAATTGTGAAATTTCATGCGCTCCGCGCATACACTATTTTCAATTTTCCCTAAAGACAAAGTTGGGGCCCACCATCCCTACATATTTGACTTTTTATACTTAAAAGGCCTTTACCTCTACCTTTGCTTTCTCAGCTTATAATTCTTTAAATTCTTCAAGTTTCTAGAGTGCGCGAGCCACCCCAAATTGTATTAGTGGGGCCTCTTTGAAATGGGCCATGCAAGGCAAAACTTGTTTTTGGATCCGAGACATTGTCATGACATAAACTGACGTGCCCTACCCCATCATCTTTGTAAAGATTAAAAGGTGCCCCTTTACAGAGATAGATAAAAAAGTGTTACATAAAATATCAAAATAAATTTAAGTCCCCTTATTCAGTTATCATCAATGATCTTTTTATTGACAGATTGAAGAAAGTATCCCAAACATCAAGCAAAATACCACAAATTTCACTCGTGGAGCACCTTAATTTTGGTTTTTGCCACTGACCGGCTGAAGCCTAAGTGTGAATTTGTGCCATCTGGTGTTATTTTTACTGATATACTGAGTAACATTCATTCTCAGCAAGAAAATGATGGTCTTCTGAATAATGTTCTAAGGACCCCTTATTTGCTTTTCACATTTAGACATTAAATATATTCCAATTCATGACCAATACAATTGGCTAAACACGGTTTTTTAAGTCTAAATCCTTCCGATTTCAAGACTCTTTTTTACCATTTTCAAAAATAGATTTTAGTATAAATTTGTTCTATTTTACCGAATATTTGACAAAAATATCTTGAATATTTGAAGCTGTAAATTAACAAAAGAAGGGAAAACAGGATACCAGTAATTTTCATTTTCAGACCAATACAAGTTTCGAGTTTTTCCGGTGTGTGTGTGTGTGGTGGTGGATGGTGGTGGTCGTGGTAGTGTGTGGGGTGAGGGATAGGGGGGGGGGGGGTAAGAGGGGGGTTAAATCATAAAGCTATGCTGCTGTGTTACATGCTATCAAAATATGACACCTCGAAAGTGCCCCTCAGATCCTGTGACTCAGATTCAAACATCTTCCGTCGCCTCTAAAACTCAGAAGTTTTAAAACTTTAAAAAGCTTCTGATATTAATCTCAGACATTGGTGGAAATGCTTGATGGTTGACTTGTGTTCATTGCAATTGAACACAGATGAGAACTGACCATTTAATATGCAAAATGTCAAAAATTACACAAATGAAAACTAAACACAGCCTGCTTTTTCATGCTTCAAATAGATATCAAATTTATTTCAAGAGAGCCAGCTGTTCCTATCAACTGGTCTATTAAAGTACAGGCAAAGAAATATAAATACAGTTAAAGTTTACTTGTTTCACTTGATTTATACAATGTTAGTGATATGAAACCAAGAATAAAAGTATAATAAAAGACCGAGAGGACTACGTACTGTAAGTCTTCTATAGAATATTTTGGCGTGAGGGGCAGCGTTAATCGATGAGATGGGGAAATTGCCCATGCGTCCCAGTCCTATAAGTGTGCGATGCTCTCTATATTGCATCTATATATTTTACTGTATAATACAAATAGCGGAAATTGTTTAAATCTTAAATGCACTTACATCGACTGAATGCTTTGTAATATTTATGACAGAGGCTCAAAGCTTCCTTGTTAAGGTTTCGAATTTAAAGTAATTTACCATTTACGGGTGATTTATATACGTGGTACAATTCTTAGGGGCACATTCAATAAATGACTGGTTCATTACTGAACTACAAATACAAAAAAGGATTAGCTTCTTTTAAAACGATAAAAGATTAGATCGGTAAAAGATATGACGTTGACCTGTCTAAAAGTGGCCTCATAAAATATTTGTGCACTTAAAGGCAATCACGAGTAAAAGTCCTCTCGCAGAGTTTAAATATTTTTAGTAAAACATTATTTTTGCATGGAACAGCTAGTGAAAAATCAAAGTATATTCTAATTTCAAAAATCATGGTCAATTCGTACGTTTTGGTTGTCATCATCATTCTTTTAACTTGTTCAATACAATATAAAGCCAAAGTCATCCCCGAGTTCATACGTTTCACCACAATGATGGCAATTGCATGTTTCTACAATCGGGACTGCAAAGACCACCTGAGCTGAATCGCAGGTGAGTTTGATGAATTCTTTCCTCACACTTGATGGAATGCAACATTTACAGTCGAAGTTCAGTTTTGTGAAATCATTTGTTTGTAGAGAAGTGGTAGATTGGCACCCTCCGGAACATATCTTAAGATCCACTGGGCCGTCACTGACACAATTAATAGCTCCTAGCATTACTTCTATCACCTTGGAGTCATTCTTGGGTTGGCAAACTGGTACCTCCTCTGTAGTTTGAATATCAAACGAGAGAAATGAGCAAATTAAAAGAATGTCTACAATTGAGAAATTCATTCTTAAACACAAAATCTCATTTTGTCATCCATTTCATAATCCCTTGCTGCTAAAATCAAAGGCAACATCAGGATTTCCACCGGGGAGCGGGTATCTTTCTTAACTATGGATAAAATCAGTGGATATGAGTCAGGAAGCTATGAGGTATTTTATCCACGAGATATGATACGTTACTATCCTACCTTATGAAATTGTGCAAAACCAATTATTTCTAGTGTGTGTCATTGTCACATAACGTGTGCCTTTAAGTAGCAGAAACGCCCCTCTCTTGTCCCAGTAAACGTTTGTGGTCACGCCACTGGGTAAGATTTTTGTGTGAAGCTAAAAATAACGGTCATTTTGAGTTAGGGATGGAACAGTATAGGCAATTTGTATTATCACCTTTTTATCCTGAAACTAACAATCCAATCTAAATCACTTAAGAATGAACTGCTTTACATATTTTTGAACGTTCAGACATTGATATGCAAATTTTCATGCGTATTTATTATTGTAGAGTATGAAGGGACATACCTTTCGTTTGATGTGAATCAAATGCCTTTCATTAATCTATCATTATAAATTATTGAATGTTGTCAGTTGATTATGACAGAAAGTTTTGGGATCCTCAAAGACCAATGCAAAACTAGGAACGCTTTACCTTAAAACTTGAACATTAAACATAATTTGAGCTATTTTCGAAGATTATGTTGCATACTTACCGCATATTGGACAGCATACTCCATCCACGTATTTCACTTGTGACTCAGGCTGTAACGAAATCCAAACAATATTTGACACCTCAAAACATATTGACCTTATTGTTCATTACACAGATCTGCTATAAATGGAACTTTCTTGATCATTCGATGGCTAACATGTTTGGCAACTAGAAAAGTAAATATGATTTTCTGTTTACATTAACCAATGAACATTACCAGGAAATTTTGATCAAGCATATACCTATATCTTGAAAACAAATGTAACACTTTAGTCCACTTTCTGAACTTTGGCCACGCCCCTGTGAACTTATATGCATGTCCTATCAGAAAATAAAAGTACTTACGCCACATTCAAGGTTGCATGTAGAGGTCAGGTCAATCGTTACTATCTGGTAGTTGGAATCACATTCTTTGATAGTGCAAGGATCATCACCAGGCGCAGGGGGAACTTGTTCATTGACCTATGTAAGAAAGGAGAACGATCTTATTATGATGATCTAACCCCTCTTTTTTGGACAAATAGGCCTACAACTCAACTTACAAACTTATGTACATGACTTCTCCTTCCATGTTCTAGCTATAGGTAGTACGAATTTACACTGATGATAGTACAAATACACATATGAACTTAGTACATATAGTAATAAATAGGTGGGTATAGTTCGTCCATACCTTTTATGGATTTTTGTTTGTATTTCATGTTCGGGACAATTATTGAAAGAAAAATTAACGGTTATCCGCATCCTCCATCTTTTTAATCCTCTCCTTACAGCTCACCCAATAAATATTTTGTCAGATTTAGATCAAGCAATGATTGTACTTAAAATACAGAAGATCTTTCTGTAATGATATTGACAAGATATCCAATAGACATAGAATCATATGAATTGGTATAACCGCTGTCAGCATATATTAAAGATGTCTAATTCTTATTTCTTATTATATATTGGTACCAAGTGGCTTAGAATTTTTCTCCCTGGGTGACATATTTAACCACCACTGCACCATAATCCATGTTTGGTACCAACTTGTACATGTTTAAAGGTTTTCAAAAGTTCTAAGTAATGATCATGGGAATATCACAAAGAGGAATTGTTAACTGAATTGAGTCACCTCCCCCGGTCACTGACAGGGGTGAATCACTAGTGTCAGCAAGAGGTTTAATTTCCTGGCTGCTTGCTAATACTTTTCGGGAGCATTTTGTAAAATCTCCCAAGTCATCTTCGTATGTTTAATACGATTGTTATCGTCTATGTCTATCATACCACACTTTATGTAAATTAGAGATGACTTGAATAAATGTTTTAGACATGTTTGCTTGAATGTTTATAACCCTATGAGGTTTATGATAATAATAGGATAAACTTACGCCATACTCTACTCCATCGTAGTAACAGTAATCTGGAAGAAGAACAATTGTGCATGAGTTTAGATAATTTCCTTTGTGAATCCTACAATTCTGGAGTGAGCTATCTCATAAATACTGCTACTGATATTACTTGGAAGCCTCGGGGATGTGGTAGCCTTTTCTGTGGGACCGAGAAGAACAACTTGAGAGCAACTTTCTCTCAGCCTTGGTCGCTTTTCATGAAATGTTGGCATGGAAGACAGAAAACTACAACTTAATAGAGCTGATGATATCAACTTTTCATTTTTCAGACTATCTGAGACATTTTGTTGGCCTTGTTCCTTTTAGGTCTTTGCTCCGTAAAACATGCTCCAAACGTATGAACAATATTATAGAATTCAACAAGCACGATATATTAATGAGTTTTATATTTGTGCTCATTGCAATAATTTCAGGATCATATAACCACTTGAAATAACTTACAAGTAATTGACTTTCAAACATTAATTCACATCGCTTGATGTGATACATAATCATGGTATATAGGCCTATCGGCTCAGAGAATATACTGTAAAACACAATTTAGGAAATTCGAAGGACTAAATTAAATGTTGCCTGCATTCAGTTCTCACAATTTCACATCTTAAAGCTTCCAGTTTCATGTGAAACATTTGATTCATGCAAAATATTTCCATTTCACTACAACATGATATTAATTATACCAAACAACTCAATGTTATAGGCAGATAGGCAGGGACGGTAGTCTCTCAGGGGCAAGGACCTAATGTAGTTGCCGTCTCGTTATACTGCAAAAATGATGAAGACATTTCTTCTTGCATGTAATTATTAGCTTATGTTTAGAAAATTTCGAGAAGAGGGGTGAGGGTTAGGTGGATGGAGGGAGAAAGAAAATTAATTTCCTTGATTTGACACTGATTTTTTTAGTTTGTTGTCTCTTCCAACACACGTGAAATTTAATCAAGGAATTGTTTTGAAAATAGTAGAACGAACAAAATAATGAGGGAGAAAATTATTTTACAAAATTGTGTCAAATTAGTGGTCTTCCGAGGCTAAGTTTTACTGAAGAGCCAAAAAAGTTATTACATTAAAATCAAGACCTTGTAGCAAAATACGTTGCGGGTGGGAGGGAGGAGCGGGGGTCGTAATATACAATATGGTTGACCCTGGCTATGCCCACTACAATTTCTTTAATTTGAGACCGACCTTTCATCACTAAAGCTTGCATGTTACAAAAAGGAAGGGAGAAGTTGGGTGGATGGAGAGCATCTTTCCAGTTTTCTAGGCTTCTACTTACCTCTGCTTGTTGTTGATGTTACAGTTGTAATCTTCGTCGTTGCTTCTGGTGATGTTGTTTCTTCAGTATAAGTTGTAGTTGTACCTTCTGTTGTTGTAGTTTTTGTTATTGTAGTCAACTCTGTGGAAAATACGACATACAATTTGATAAACATCGCAGCAGACAAACTCTACATTGCTAACAATTCTCAATATACAAAATCACTTTAAGAAGATTTAAAACGTGTACTAGATTTTCTATAAACGCAACTAGACCAGTCTGGTCCACGCTCCCTAACGGACGATCGGGAGATTTTTTGTCATTATAACCCACAATGCATGTTTCCAAATTCAAATCGCTCTAAAGAAATACATAATGGTTAATAGCTTTAAGCTAAAGGTACGAAAAATGAATGCGAAATATTCCAATTTTATTGGTGTAAGAGAACGATGAAATTATTTTCTCCATTTCCATTAGCGCAAATTTGACTTTCATCAGGGAATTAAAGGGAACAGTACTTGTTTATTTATCAATGTTTATTCATGCATTTACAGGTATTCCAGAGGCACTGACAATCATTTGGTGTTGGGTTATCTTGACCAACAATTTGGAATTTGCAGAATGGTATGGGAAGACTTATCACGCCAGGTATTAACTAAACACATTTTAAAATATATATATTTTTACAATTGCACATGCCACATATATCCCAAGGGCGGGAGAATGAAAAATGGGAGGGGGATTTCTATAATAAATCGTTAGGTATGTGCCGCCCAGGACTTAAAAATTGTACTGTAGTATAAGATATTTTTTTGGTAACTGCAGTATGACAGTTTATGATTTTGATACCTGCATGATTTTGATATGAAAATAGGTGATTTTTGATACCTGCATGAAAATAGGTGACTTTTGATGATACCTACAGTATGAAAATATGCAATTTTTTTAGAGACCAGTAGTATGTAGTATGATAGTTTGGATTTTTGATATGTGCACTACGGAAGTACTGGAAATATGGACGTGCTGCCCCCACTTTTCTCCCCCCGGGCATATACTCTCCTAGCTTTTGATGGTGGACAAGCGTGTATGTCATTCAGGTCATTTCAAGCCATGCAGTCCTGCAGTAGATTTATATCTATGTAGTGGGTGACACAAGATGTCAAAGGGGTGGGGAGAAATCATACTAAAAGTAGTAGGGATGTGCAGCCCATCAACTGAAAGCCATATCTGCAGTATGACAAGGTCTAACGAATTGATTTTGAAGAGTCAGATTCTATCATGGCATCTTTTCTTCCAGAAATCTTCAATTTTCGAGAAATCTCCTTCAATTTTCGTGAAATTTGATTCGATTTTCTTCATTTTAGAGAATTTATTTTCAGTTTTTACAAAATTTGCTTCAATTTTCGGAAAATTTCCTTTATTTTCGGGATATCTTCTTCGTTTTCAGGAAATTTGCATCAACCCTTGTGAAAATTTCTTGATTTTTGTGAAATAGTCTTCATTTTTAGGAAATTTTCATCAACTCTTGTGAAATTTCCATCATTTTTTAGGAAAATTCCAACAATATTTTTGAAATCTCCTTTTTTTTCGGAAAATTGTCTTCATTTTGGGTAAATTTCATCAATTCTCGTGAAATTTCTATCAATATTCAGAAAAATTCTTACAATTTTTGTGAAGTCTCCTTTATTTTCGGAAAATTGACTCCAATTTGGGAAATTTTCATCACTTTTCGTAAAATTTCCATCAATTTTCAGGAAAATTCCTACAATTTTGGTGAAATGTCCTCAATCCATTTTCAGGACACCCAAATTTCAAATAAATTTACGACCTCCCTTCCCCCCTCCCTTATAAATACTTCTACCATGATGAGATGATGTTACTTTTTGTAGGTTTGTTAGGAAAAATGTCAAATCTGGACCCTTTATGTCAAATATCTTCCTACATCGCTGATATATGTACCTCACATAAGGACAACAACTTCAAGAACAAAGTTGTTGTGTTGTTTCCTGATTATAAGATGGAAAGTTTGTGGAAAATTTGTCACACTTAGAAAAAGTCAGCATGACTTTAAAATGATTTATAAATGGTAGTATAGCCAGATTGTAAATGCTTTAAAACTTGATGATATGGCAAAAGGTTTAACAATAGTGCTAAGTCAATACATGGCAAAACCTTAACAATTTCTCTTAAATTAATCAAATACCATTTATTGGTGCTAATTTGCACTTATAGAAAAAGAAAACAATACAAGAAAGGAAAAGGCTCTTTATTAAAATCCATTTTTTGATTAAGGTCTATGGACATATAACAATTTTTATACTGGTCTATTCTTTAGATTAATAAAATTTGAGCAGATTTTTGCATTTCGAAAAAGAGCAATTTTAGTTTTAGAGATATGGTTGATCAAAGTTTGATCAGTTTTTGAAATAATACTCAAATTCTTTATGTAATTCTTTTCAATTTCTTTCCTAATCCTAGTTACCTCAAGTGGTGTAAAAGTTTGTTTCTTTGGTGACATGGTAAAGACTCATAAACCTTTTTTAAAATTATTTTATCAAAATTTGCTACACCACTTTAAAGAATTACGATACACATTTAATTAAGCAAAAGGGTTTACAATAAAAAAATCCATTGTAGACCGTTTAAAAAAAAAAAGCACAAATATGCAAATCGATAACAGATTTAAAAACGGTGTAAAATGGTTAACATTTAACCAATCTTGATGATATTATTTGCTCCTCCTATAATGCTTTTTAATATATTCTTAAGCAATTTAGGTGGTGTTTTCTTTACATGTACATAAACATTTCATTTCATTAGTGATTTTTAATTGATCTAATTATTTATTTATTGTCATTTCTTTCTTTATCTTTTTAACACATGCTGCATGATCTAGCCTAGCTTATAGATTTCCATCACATCTCATGAAACACCAATACAGCTCCAAAGAATGTGTTGAAGGATAGACGAAGGGTGGTCATTAGAATGGAGTGGACGCTTGAGGCTAACCCATTACTGAAGGCACCCAGAGGATCGTTCTAAGGACATTAGGGATTGATCCGATTTGTATCGAAAAGAACTTTCATGTATTATTGAAGAATTTTAGCTGAATAAGTATTAAATCCACTGTAAATGGAAACAAACTTCCCATTTTATTATTTTGAAGGTGCATAAACATATAAAAGGCAACGTTAACTAACTTGATTTATAAATGGTTTAAATTGTTTTGCAGAATCAATAAAGAAATTGACCGTTTTTCAGATTTTTGAATTTTTAGATATAAATATATAAACTTACATAACTAGAGGTGATTTTTGTTGTAATGGTGCCCTTGGTATTTTCTTATGTAAATGGTTCTTTTTTCTTTAGCATTATTCTTTTGTAAAGGTTGCTGTAAATTTGAGTGCTTACCATACCATACCTTCAATCGTTTTTTTTTTTGCAGGAATAGGCTTCTAATGATTTAAATGAATAATAAAGCGGGAAATAAACTGAAAGAATTACACAAAGATTTTGTGATGGTAGACTGGGCGGACAGTTTCCATATAGTGAGAAAAACTCCATAACTTTCTGCTGTTTTCAAAATTAACAAAATCTAATGTGCTAAGATTTTAAAGCTATTTTAATCAGCATACAAATTGCTATACATCCATAGACCTTAAAGATCTTAATGTTTTAGTCTTAATATGCACATTTGTATGTAAGGTTGTATGTAAGACCAAGTAGATCAGTAACGTATCTAAGAGAAGGAGCGGCGGCGAGGGGGTCGGTTTAACCCCCCAAAAATGTTGTAGCCCCTCCCCCCAAAATGTTGTAGCCCCCTCCTCCAATTTTGTCAAAGCCATTAACTGCAATATCAAATGAACCATGTACAAAACAGATGTTGGCATTTTTTAAATCGTATCGACTACTGCTAGTCGTTAATCAGTTAATTTTGGACAAAAACTTTTACAGTTTGCACCAAAAATCTCTATTTTGGACCAAACATCCTTAATTTTGGCCCCCAAATCTTGTTTTTTGAATAAAAATTCTCCAATAATCTTCAGTTTTGGACCCAAAATTACACCATACAGCCAAAAACCTTCAGATAGAAAGGAGAAAGTCTTAATGTTGTTATAGCCATGCCCCACCTGGAATCTCCACACATTAGATTTTAAATAGACCTTTACCTTGTCGCCCGATGGGTAATTGACAACATTTGCCTTGGCAAAGGGTATACTGTAAGAAGGGTCATGCACCTCTCACTCGAGCAAGAACTCGAACATTCTCCATATGAAAAATGCACTGGTTGATTTACATGTACATGAAATCTTGCTGCTATTCAAAAAATCTCCTTGAATTTTCGGAATTCCTTTTATAATTTTCGCGAATCTTCTTGCATTTCGAGGAATTTCCTTGAATTTTCAGGAATCCTTTTAAAATATTTTTAAAATCCTCTTGAATTTTCAGAAGAGAACATTTTTAAATTCCCGCGAAATTTCTTTCACTTTCAGAAATCTTCTTCATTCTCGTGAAATCTTCAATTTGGAGGAAATTTGTTTAATTTCAGGGAAATAACTGTTAATTATAAATATGTGTTTCTCAGTCGGGGGATTAAGCCCCCTCAAAAACAAAAAGCTCGACACGCCCTGAGGAAGATCCACATATTAAGTAAGTGAATTGGTTTTTATCCCCTGCCATGCACGGCTCTCTCAGCCATTTGAAACAAGTTTAAATTTTATGACAGTCAAATTGTATCATGTGTACAAAATTAATTCAAAACATTTATTATCTGTTATTCCAGAACTAAAAGTGTTAGCTTGGAAATTATAAAGACTGAACTGCTGAGATTTTTGTATGTGTATTTATTAACATAGAAATTGCTATGTACGTGTCCAGGCACTTTACTTTTTGAAGGGTACAAATTTTACAGATTATTAAGTCGGGGGAGGGGGGCATGAATATGTGTTTCTCAGTATGGGGTTTAAGCCCACTCAAAAACGAAAAGCTAGACACGCCCTGAGGAAGATCCACATATTAAGTAAGTGAATTGGTTTTTATCCCCTGCCATGCACGGCTCTCTCAGTCATTTGAAACAAGTTTAATCTTTATGACAGTCAAATTGTATCATGTGTACAAAATTAATTAAAAACATTTATTATCTGTTATTCCAGAACTAAAAGTGTTAGCTTGGAAATTATAAAGACTGAACTGCTGAGATTTTTGTATGTTCATTCCATCACATAGAAATTGTTATGTACGTGTCCAGGCACTTTTGTTTTTTAAGGGTACGATTTCACAGAAAATTTAGTCGGGGGAGGGGGAGGGGGGCACTTCCATGCTTATTCCCGATTTCCATGGTGCAAGTGGATGAAAGTATATGTCAACCCGCCAGTCCATCGCAGATCAACTCCCCAGCAGTCTCTTTTTAGGAAGATGCTGATTAGTTTGATACGTTATGATAAAACAAGTCTGACACTTTGCTCGCGCTTGGCCTGAAGAGCTATGACAGTTTTACAACAGACACTTTTATACATGAGAGTAGCCTAACTGATAATTTGAATAATTTTCTTGTTGTGTGGAAATCTCAACGTGTAGAGTCAATATTAGAAAACTCCTAAAATCTAAAAAATTGATGAAATATTAATATGTTTTAACTCAAGGCCAGTGTACTGCAACCATTTAGAATTTTTTTACTACATTTTAAAGATTTCACAAGACTTCATGAACAAATCGTAAATTAAGTTGGAATAGAAACTTTGTTTTGATGTTTGAATCATAGTTTATGACTAGTTGAGCATAGTTGATTTAGGTTTCCTTATAATCCAATTAAAGTATTTGTTAAAGAATATTATCACCAGATATCAATCTAAACGTTACTCATCATTTCCGATGCTGACAACCTGACATGCTCATGTGCTTTGAAATTCAGGTTCAATGGAGTACTCAGAAGATTTTAATTTGCACATCTTTTAAAGTAAATGTAGTAATATTTTCATTTCTCTGTTATCTGTATTTTAGAGAAAACCATTAATGTATCATTAACGGCTACCTAGGAATGTTATGAAATTATACAATTCCTAACTGAATTAGTGTATTACTGTTTTTTTTGTAGAACAGGATTATAATTTCACCAAGGATTTAGTCAAGTGGAGCCATTTTTGTAGTCAATTTGAATACAAAATGGTTACAAGATTTGACCAAGCTGCGGTGGTCACCAAGTGTTAATGGTCAATTTTGACCAAGTGTGGAGTGAATTATGTACCGAACCAAATGTGATCAATTTGACCAAGTCGGCATGGTCAAAAATATTACCCATGCTAGCTTGGTCAAATTTGACCATATATGGTTCGATGCATAATTCACTCCTCACTTGGTCAAATTTTGACCGTATTGTCGTCAAATTTGACCATTCTTTTTTAAGAGTGTAATTAGTTATCTCACTGAATTTGATATAGGCTGCAAGCAAACGGCTCTTTTAAATCTAACATGGCTTCCAAAACAGCTTCAAATATTCCGCCTAAGGAGGAAAGTTATCATATTCTTTTTGGGGAATGAATTGAGAGTTTTTAAATAATAATCAAAATGTAAGGTTTTTCCTAACAATACTGGCCTCCATGGTTGCCATTTCAAGTATGGCCTTTATAGCTATGCATGCAGCTCAAATGGTACAAGCGTTTTTGCAGTCGAGTATGAGTCTGCGACTTACAACATTAAGAATATTTACAGAATGTATCTTAAAAAATTATGGATTATATTTCAAGATAAAGAACTGTCGAGGGGGAAATGCTGCTGGCCCAATTTTCTTCGAAAATTGTTTCAAAATAGCAGTCTACTACACTGCTCTGAGGTTAAAAAGGGACGTCAAGGGTCATCGCCACTGGTATATGTGTGTAGGGGATGAGGGTGGAGGGGGCTTAGGGGTGGAGGGGGTGGGGCTTAGGGGTGGCCTAAATATACCTTCGCCCCAAACTTTGATCAAAACTATAAATATAATTAAGTGAGACATTAAATGAATCATAAAAAACAGTGATGATGGCATATTTTATTCGTATCGACCATGTCGACTGAATTATCATTCATTTTAAACTTTCAGTTTGCACAATAAACAGTCCGGTTTGTACCCAACAGTTCGCCCGTTCGGGGAATCGGGACATGCGCAGTACGAGTCTATTCAATAACGAAGCTTCGCCATAGTCTTTGGTGTAGTCGCTTTGTGTGTGGGTATTGTTTCTTAACACTCCGTTTTATTCAAATAAAATGACGACATAAAAGTTTGATTTGACTCATATAGTATTTGACAATGTTATAGTCATAAATAATTCTCAAACAAAACTTTAAAATATTTTTTCTTCGGAAAATCTTGTTAAAGCGCGACTGCCTAACGGTAACACATAACATAGAAGTCACCACTATTCTTGAAATATATCGAAAATTCCACGGTAAATTTTAAAAGCGCACGGTGAAAAGATAATTCATATTCCATTATTTTATATCGTGAGAAAAATTAAAACCCTTTGCAGTGGTTGAGTTCCTCGCGCTCGAAATTATGATTCCCATGTAAAATTTAAGCTTTAGATAGATGCATTGCGGGATACGTTCATATAGTATATCCTGATCGGGAGACCAAAACCGTGCTCCCTATCCGGAGTACAAATCAGACAGATAAAAGCTTAATTTTTAACCACAAATCTTCAATTTTGGACCAAAATTTACCATTGAGGGCTTAAAATCGTGAAGTCTGGACCAAACGCTATAACCTATAGGACTATTAGGCCTTCGGATCAGTGGTACAACATGTGCTCATCGTACTCAATTTGTTTTTAACTCTCTAGTTAAAATTTGTTAAGCTTTTTCATCAAGTTACTCTGCGTAATTCAACATGTTCATATCAAAAACTATATATGAAACATTTGGCGCGCCAGAGTGGGAATTTCCCCTATAGCCTTGGCACTGTTGTGCATGCTTTCAAATTAAGTCGATTAGAGGATGACTCCAGATTGGAAAATAACTTCTACCTTTTTCACGGGGAAAAAATTCTCACCTAGGCTTCCTACACCTATGATATTATGGGTCTTACCTGTAGTAGGTGTTTCACTTGGTGTTTCAGTATGCGTTTCCGTATGTGTTGTTGGTGTGGTGGGTGGCGTTGTTACACTGGTGGTAGTCTTTGTTGTTGTGGTAGTAGTGATTATTGTTGTTGGGGTAGTTGAAACTTCCGTTGTTGTTGTTTCAGCAGTTGTTATAGCAGTTGTCCCTTCAGTAGTGGTTGACTCTGGTGTTACTGTTCTGCTCTCAGTACTGGTAGGTATTGATATCGTAGTTGTAGTGTATGGTGTTGTTTCAACTGTCGTTGTAGTTTCAATTGTTGTTGACACGGTAGTTGTTTCTTCTGTAGTAGTTGATTGTGTGGTGACAGTTGTAGTGGTTGATGAGATATTTCTGCATTCGCAACAGCCACTGTATTCCAATACCATTCCACGCTGTAAATTTACAGAAGGCAAATGTTACACATGTTGAATTTATGCAGTTTTACCGATATATTATTCCATTGTTTGACCAAATTGATCTTTTTCGATAGATTAATTACAGTACAGTATTCTATTGTTTTCTTACTTTGTAAGGACCATTTTGTAAATAAGGTTCGCATTTTAAAACATTTAGGTTTAATTCACAAGGTCTTTATCGTAGCTCTTATTTCAAAACTAATTTTCAGATTTGATAAAACATTGATATTATTTGATATTAAATTTGCATCGTCTCTCCCAGTGATGGCGCTACGGGGAGGAACTTTTCCGTGAGAAACCTTCTTCCTACTTCTCCCATTAAATCTTA
This sequence comes from Chiridota heheva, assembly GCA_020152595.1. Lineage (NCBI taxonomy): Eukaryota > Metazoa > Echinodermata > Holothuroidea > Apodida > Chiridotidae > Chiridota > Chiridota heheva. Next base: position 24,496 of record JAIGNY010004570.1, on the reverse strand, counting down.
ATGGTTTCCGATATTAACATTTGACGTTTGTCCCTCAAAAGTGTACGAACTTCCCCTCATTGGCCTAAAGATACATTTTGGAGAGAAGCCATTGGCCTTACCTCTTCACAATCTTCTGGTGCAAGGTTGCATTGATGGTTGCATTCTTCTACTTCATCCTTGCATTCACATCTCAAGCAATCTTCATCTACTGTAACGAACCCCTGGAGACATTGAAGACATGATAATAATATTCAATGAAAAGGGGAACTATGCAATTCACTTACACAATTAGGACAAAACAAAAGGAAAATGGTAAACCAGACCTTGATCCTTCAGGTACAAAAGAGTGATGGCTAAAGATTAAGGGGTAAAGAGGTCTATGGGCCCTGTTACATTTGATTATGTTGTTTGTTGGGAAATTATATATTGAAAGCTAGTCAAAAGGGTTTGAAAGATTTAAATGCAATAAAAATAATTTGACTTTCGTCAATGCACTGAAGATGAAAATACCGTATTTCAAGTGATTTTGTGAATCTCGATAATTCCTAAATGTAAACCAGCAAAGCGCTTCCACACTCATAGATATGTATTTAAAAAGGGATAGAAAGAAATGCTTCTCTGTAAAAATTCAAGAAATATAAGACCCTGCATTAACTGTTCTAACTTAATAATAACCAGGCATGACAATTGTCAACCATAAATTTGTTTTGTTCCTATAAAATTAAACCTGGTATTCATATTTATGCAACATATCACTAGGGTCTTCACATAACCTCTTACCCCTTTCTCGACGGCCCTGATATTTAACCAAAACTTACATCAATTCGATCGTAGCACTTGCATTTATCCAAATCAATGCAAACACCAGCTTTTCTGACTAAACCCTCTGGACATGGGCAGTCCAAGCACAGGTACAACAATGGAGACGGAATTTGCAAACTGATCAAGTCACTAATTTCTTCATCACTCAAGTTCAAGTCGTTACATGACAAAGTCGCTATGCACGGCAAACCACACACTGGAGAATAGAAGAGGTGATTGAATAATTATTATTGGTTATTTTCATTTCAGTATCAATTATTAACGTAAGTTATTGAAAAATATATTTGGATTTTTTTTAAAGCGATAAATCAAAATTTAAGTGTGATCAAACCTATTTGCATAGGCAAATAACTGTTGTTAACACGGCACTTACCCGATCTCAGACTTCACCGTAGTCATATGTCATTGAAATCTCTGAGAATTATTGGGAAAATATATTTCATAAACATTTCTTACATTATGAACTACTGTATGACTCATCAAAGCGACCTGACAATGTCTGGATATATGGCAGTTAAAGTAGTATACGATTATTGTGACAAGTTGTAGTGAATCTATCACGAATTTGTTTTTAGTAACAATTCAAAGACAATGACCCGTGGGAACGGCACAGCGGACACGTGCACCACAATGGTTTATACCATTCACGTATTCTTGGGGTGGATCTGAAGTATACTTCAGTTTTACAATTTTTTACAGGTGTTAAAGCAGCCCCTTTTCCGCTTATAAAGCCTGAATTTCCCCTGGAATGTACATTTTCTCCTGGATCTCTATCCCCATCCTCTCGATTCTAGCATGTCTAACACGGTTTCTCGCCTTTGCCGTCATTTGCCACCCACTTTGAGAAGGATCATTCACGGTGTCCCCGTGAAAACATCTTTCTACGCCAAGCAGAAATTGAATTAAATACTGGGTAACATTTGTACCTGTAGTTGTTGTCTGTACTGTTGTGGTAATCTCGGGGGTCTCTGTCGTTGATCTTGTAGTTACAGTTGATGTTTGCTCCGTAGCTAAATGAAAAAACAAAACAACGGTTCACCACATAAAACAAGTCTCAAGAGTCTTTTAATTGTTAAAATAATGTAGCTATTTTGAGATTTACGGCTGATTCAAGTTTGAGCATGTTTTTTTTGTTAATTTGAAATATGATTAAGATCCGTATTTTGTGAGAACTATGTCCAAGCATAGGATCAAAGTAACTGTAAAGAAAATAGAGAAGTAGTGAAATATGTATGTTTTTACATCACAGATTCACATTCTTACATCAGAAAAAAGAAACTAAACATTTGAAAATGTTTATTTGTAACAGACTTCCTTGTAAAATGAAAACAAAAATAATCAGATAGTTGTAATTTATTTTTAGACCCAGGCGCATATAGAGGGTGTGGGGTTCCACCCTAAATATTTATGAAAACGTCAATTTGAAGGCCATAAAATTGATACCAACCATCAAAAATCTATCCGTATTGGGGTCAACAGAAAATAATGCAGTAACACTTTTTTCAATTGTAAGTCGGTTTATAGTTGAATTAAGTCTGATACGGATAGACAGAAAGTACCACACCAAATTGTCTTTTTTTAAGTTTTCTTACGCAAAACTGTCTCAATCAACACGTCACTGGCTCTCATTACGTCAACTGATAATTTTGTCTGCGTATGACATAAAGAAATAATTGCATGCTGGCACGCCCACACAGAAAGCGTACCAAACACACAGTGCTACTCAAATTGTCAAAATGAAATGTCTTAGAGCACGCTTGATATGATAACTGATTCATGGTTTGTGGAAAGCTATATTCATTTTCTAATTTTATGGTGATAATAAAATAACAGCACTTTTACCTTGAAATTGATTACTACTGAGATCAGGGAGTTAAAATACAAATGGAGCGATCTACAATTCCGTACAACACAAATTGACATGGCAACAATTGAACCGCTGAATATACCAAAGCTCGAACAAAATCAATTTCCTACTAATTATGATTGATAATTAATTTTGACTGTGTTCATGACTTGGTTTTAGAAATGGCCTAGAAATGGCTATAGTTACTAGTTGTTAATACCCTTAAATATAACTTCAATATATAAACAAGTTATATAAAATAAACACTTACTTGTTGTCGGAGGTGAAGTGCAAACGTTGCTGCACACCCAGTCATACGTGTTGTCGTCAGTGTCCATGGTACATATGCATTCCTCACAAGCGCTGGCTTCGATAACTTCGTTTTCCTAAAAATTAAGAATGTTATTTGCCTTCATTATACAGCCGTAAGAATTTCTGAATGACATATATAACTGTCAGGGGGAGGGGGATTGTTCTTGCACCAAAGCGCTTATTTTACTATTTCTTACCGTATTATATGATAAATAGGCATTTCTCATGTCTCAAACAGTCAACAAACGCCAATATCTTCATAAAATAACCCCATTTCCTTATTTTGGAGTGTCATAAGACTGAAAGAAATGCACCATTACAATGTCCCCAATTTAGCATTTTCTGAAAGATAAATAGCGTTCTTGAACAGAAGCACTGAATAAATAACGATGGAACACGGTAGGACTTGATAAGGTTATTTGTTACTTACTTCGTATATCTGGTTGTTATGCAAACATGTAGGGCCTAGATAGCGAAATCAGTCTGCAAGGAGGAAAGAAAAAAGATTGAATATTTGTGGAAAAGATTTTGAACGACATAGAATGCTTAGAGGTAAGACGCATATAAGCGTTCATGTTGTTCCTGAACACCTCTTTATTAAAACACCGGATGCTCTTCAAGATTAGAGGAGAGGGTTTGGTAAGAAGAAAAAAGTGAGTCTATTTCTTAAGACGTTAAACAACGCATGTGTTACGACATTAAACAACGTTGCACTTTTGGTACAATTTGTGTATGCGTTTGTTTTACAAGTTGGAAAACCTCTCAAATTGAAATATCTCCAACTGTAAAGAGTTCCAACTATTGACAACTATTTTTCATCATCTACAGGTTGCATCCGTTGTTTTCCGTTATGTCCCCGATTTTTACAAGACATTTTGTTTACAATCGTGTGTGAAGCATAATGCAAATTTAATGAGTTGAGCACCAGGCACTTAAGCCTACCAGGAAGGATGGAGGGGAGGGGGAGTCTCAGAATGAATGGGAATTGCAAGTCTTCGCACATTACAAGTTAAACAATAGCATCACCCATTTCCATCGCGCCTTTGCTTAAAAGCGGGATTTTTTCATCTCAAGAAAGATGCTTGACCCGTCACCAATAAATCCGAACGTCACTTTCACGGCAGTAATCTATTGGCTGGTTGGTGATTGTGTTGATATTTCGACCAATCAGAAACGTTGGTGTATGTTCATGTCCATGTTAACACGATATCTGGACATTAATATGTCTGAATTTTTCAGGTTTTAAATGCATGTCACCAATCTACATCTTTCATACACATAGGTGAGCATTTGGGTGGGAAATTGGGCATGATTCTCTGACCGTTCACGTTTAGAGTGTCTTATACCACGTAATGAATAGATTTTGATTTCTCTAGTCTTAAATGTACTTATAATACTCTGAAGCATACTGTCCTTTTTCAAGTTGTGGTTTTAATGGTCATCAAGTTTCATACAGCAATTAGACGCCGACTCGTGGTAAATATCCAAATTACAAATTAGAATGTGACAATCATCCGCTTCCTAAAAATTAAAACAAAGCACACTAAAACGTTCCACTCTGTTCCATGCACAATCAATATAACGTAATTTATACTCACAGAGAAATAGAGAGCAAGATCCAAAGATGCATTAAAAAGGAAAGAAATTAGCCATTAGCTTGAGGCAGATTTAAACATTATACAGTTATAGGTTCCTCAATATCATTCATTAGTTGGACCGTTATTTAAAGCCAAGACTAATAAATTCACATCATGTTACTAATATGTCTAACTTTGGAATAATATTTAACTTAAACTAATATAATGAAAGCAATCGGTCTTAGTTCAGGTGTACCAGCAATCTTGGTAAAAGGATCATAAAATCTGCAAACACCGAAATTTTAAGTTATGTCTAGAGTTATTTTTGACTTTTTCCACAAAATGTTTGATATTTTTTCAAACAATATCCGACATTTTCTTCGAAATTTCCAAAGTCTTACATTAAAATATCTTGTTTCCTGAAACGTTTTGATAACGGGGGTGGGGTGAGGGTGGTTTTTGTGGTGGTGGATGTGTGTGTGTGTGTGTGTGGGGGGGGGGGGGGTTAGGGAGTGGGGGTGGGGGGTACTTGGTTGGGATATTTTTTATTTGTGTGCTTCTCCAGCAATAAAAGTCACGCTACGCCACTGAGGGTGTATATTCACTAAATCGATAGTTAGCAATATTCTATCTTGCGAGGCTATGACCTTTTAGTATTTTTCAAAATCTTTTGACAGGTTAATAATCTGATAAGTGTAACAGACCTCCTCTTACAGTCTTATCAACAACAAAAAGTACCAGAGCACAGTGACGAGATTCCAGTAAGTTTAGTACCACAATTATTCAAACAACACATTTCAGATTCTTAATTTATGCCTTTTGACATAATTTTGTATGAATTCTGGATAGGAATTCAGAAAAAGTATAAATTGCAGAGAACTTTACAATGCTATACTTCCTTTGACTTAATTTTTTTTTGTATATTACGAACACTATCAAGCTAATAAGAGTGAGCCATCAGCTATTAAAAGTTCACATTAGTAATTAAGGGTTAGCATGTATAAGCTAGGAAAAAGTATAATAGAGTAGCGAGACTTACCACGAGCTAGTAAGAGTTACCACGGGCTAGTAAGAGTTACCATAAGCTAATAAGAGTTACAACGAGCTAGTAAGAGCTACCACGAGCTAGTAAGAGTTACCATAAGATAGTAAGAGCTACGATGAAGTAGTAAGAGCTACCATAGAAATAGTAAGTTACCACGAGCTAGTGGGAGTAACCATGAGCTAGTTGAGCTAGTAAGAGCTACCATGAACTAGTAAGAGTTACCATAAGCTAATAAGAGTTAACATCTGCTAGTAAGAGTTAACATCAGCTAGTAAACAAGTTAGAGTTGCCATGCGCTTGTAAACGTTACCATAAGTTATTAAGCGTTATCATGAGCTAGTGAGAGTACAACAAGCTCTTATGATGTAATGATATGGGTATGAAGCAAAACCAGGGTTCAAGATGCAAAGTATTTAACCCTTAAGAATAGGTTAAGCACAACATTTTATGGTAACATTTAAAAAAATCATTTCCAGTGTTTAAGTTCTTGGCTATGAACGTTGGTTGTCACCTACCGCAAATCAAACAGCATGAATCTGGATCGTGTATTTGAAGAGCCTAGGGAGAAAAATCATTTGCAAGAGATTAGGAAAAACACTTTCACATGTACATTTAAAATGATTTAAAATGCCAATAGAGATAATATTCCCGTGTAGAAATAATTTTCGTGCATAACGCGCTGAAGGCTTCAACAATAGTCTTGGAAGATGTGACAACAATGAGATGCCAAATATTTACTGTTCAAATAAAATGCTACCATCTTCTTGGATTAAATTGTTCCGGGATTAACATTACTGTTCATCCTGTATACCACATTTGGTTCGGTTTTCTCGTCAATCCCTCGCTCCCTTCAACATGTCTGACTTGACTTTTGCAGAGCAATACAAAAGGGCGTAGTCCACTGAAGCAATATGTTTATTTTTGTTTAAATAAGTAGGCATTTAACGGGTCTCGGTGGGAGAATGTCCCACTTTATTACAAATGTTGAAAAATATTCCTGGTTTTGATGTTTAAAAACAACATACCTCGGCGCAATACAGAGTTTTACATTCACGTTCCAAGGGTAGAATCTCAAGAGTGGTAGCTTTTTCATCGCATATATACCGTGTACATTGCTCCACGTCTACTATTGTCGTATTTTCCTGTGAAATACAAAATTAAACAATATGTAATGTTGGTTTGCTAATCGGTACCACAAAACACAGTGAGGTGAATCTGTACGAAATAAAAGAGTATATTCGGTACTTACAGGCATGAAGTATCCAATTCCTGGTAAGAATTCTATGAGACCTGTCGTAATATCTAAATTAGATATTCTCTGGAAGATTTCTTCTTTCAGTGTACACCGGTCTAAGTAGAATTAAAACATACGTAAGTTTAAACAAGTTACGAAAGGTTTAAGCCCAAATTGAGTCAAGAATGTCTTTAGATTATTCACTCAATTTGCAAAGTCAAAATGTAAGTCAAAGATTTGGTTGTTGCGATCAATCTATTATCATATCGGATCTAATGTGCTCACTGTTCTTGACTGTCGAAGAGCAGAACAGTGGCGGGCGGATTGGAAAATGGGAGATGCTTTCCCCATCATGTTCTTCTTGAAAGTTTGACTTCTGTTGAATGCTAAATACTTATAGACATGAAGTGGACCGAGATAACTGAAAAATGGGCCACATTGTTCTTTTATCATTATTTACCTCATTTCAATAATTTCTGGTAAAAATAGACCCATAAACCCCCACCCATTCTAGAAACTGAATGTGCTCTGCTCTCCATGGAAACGCCCCGCAACCCATCACTGTTTGCAAATTGATTTGGAAAATAATATGAATTATATATAAAATATTCTTTGTTTTAAAACATTCTTAACTCTAAATAGAAATACTGCCAGTTCCGTGTAGGCCTAAACATGTATCTTTGAGATAGTGTAACATTAGGCAAGTGAAATGCACTCACATCTTGGAATGAAGGAACAACACACGCCATCTTCAGGGAACTCATTGTAAATTTCATTCTATGGAAAACAAGAAATAGGCCTAATACGTACACTGCTATAGCGATGAGTAAATTTTACACAGTGGTGGGTAGCGGCGGGTGCACCTCACAAAATGGGTGACATTAGAGCTAGAATTATCCAGCAAAATCATATCGCATTAATTTCTGCATGTGAAAATGGTGGTTTATGTTTGGGGATGAAATTCACTATGCAAGTGTTTCAAAATAACAACAAATTCGCAAAATTTTTAGACAATGAGTTGATGACAATGGAATGTAATAACCAATACGGAATGTACGCCAAAACGATTATTATTCCTTTTTTATATAAATAAACCACATTCCCAGTGAGGGCAACAGAGGTGTTTACCAGTGGCGTAAGTTTGGTGGCGGAGATTTGGCGCTGAGGTGGGGGCCCTGAGACCGAAGCCAGCTTTGAATCTGATTGCAGAGTCCGGGGGCCTTTTTCATACGGGTGCCTCATTGATGCCGGAGGCCCCTTTGGGACCCATTATCGCGGCCTTCTTATTTCTATAGAACCACATTTGCATAGATGGCAACATGGGTGTTTACCAGTGGCGTAAGTTTGGTAGTGGAGATCCGGGGCTGGTGCGGGTTGGGACCCTGCGAGTGAGTCTGATTGCGTAGCCCAGGGGCCTTTTTTATGCGGGTGCCTTATCACGGCCGGGCCCCTTTGGGTCGCAGACCCGACGTCGAAGAGCACATATATCTTACGCCACTGGTGTTTATCCAGGGTTCAATATTTCGTAATAACAGTGTAAAAATAAATGTGTGACTGATGTGAACTAACATATTGGCATCTTCCATAGATGGATACAACTTAGATGGATGGTGCACTTAGTTACCAACTCCCCTTATTGCACTAAGTTGCTGTCCTTATTGTCATGTTGCTGTTTATAAGTGCATATATTCTAGAGGGAATATGGGCAGTGAGATCGCTGCTTTTTGGCGATGTTAAGGTCATTTGATTCCACACTTCATTGAAGTGCACCCATCTAAAGGCCTATCTAAAATTCAGCTTTAAATATTAGGAGTGAAATGGAAAGTGTACCCTATGTCTCCAATCAAAATATTCTCGAACTTACCCATTCATCCTCTTCTAGTAAGCAAATTTCGCCACAAGTCTTGTTGCACTTTGCGCTGTGGTATTTGCAGTAAGCACACTCTCCTTCATATACATGGAGATCTCCTTCCTATATAGAAAAAATGCACAATACACTGTTGCAATGTAGCTGAAGATATAACACATTATTAACTTTTCATCTGTCGTGAAATAAATGGCACATTAAAGCCGGTGCGACAAGATGGGCAAGAGAATAAAACGATTTGATAGGTAGTGTCCGTATAAAATGGAAATTCTCCCCCAAAATGTTGATACTTTTAAAACGTTAAATAATTCTCCTCGATGAGTGTGATACAGTGACTGTTTAATCTTGGTCCTGAAAATGTAATAAGTAAGAGAATTTGAACACCTTGCTAAATCAATTGATCCGATGCCGTTCTACATGTTTAATCTAAACGGATATTGACACGTTGTGACCGTTTGATATATATGATAATTATTATTGAAAGTCTAGAGTGTTAAATTATTCAGACATTATCTCTTAAGTTTTCTGATTAGAATTTTAGCCTCTAACTGTTTTGCAAATAGCGTCGACAGGGAGAGCATGGGAACAAATAGGGCATGGCCACAAAAGAAAGACGTCCTTATTTAATGACACTTCGTGAAAAAATTAGACCAACATGGCTACATGGCATTGTGTGTTTATATGTAAGGCTATATTATAAGTAGGGGCCAGAACGAAAAGTAACAAATTAGGACGCTGAACTTTTACCACATGCTACTGTATAGCATTAAATTGTGTTCATGCAAAGCACATTTAACGAAAAAGTCATTCTTTAACGAAAAAGATGGAGTCTTACGAAAACTGAGTCTTCCTGATCCAAACAAACTTCGCACTTCTCCGTGCAATGTGTTCCGTTCCACACTTCACCCTCGGAGCATGGACAATCATTGCAGCTCGGATTGCTGCACACAGTTTCATAGGGACGATCGACGAAACAGATCTTTTCACATTGACAATCTTCTGTGCATTGTGCTGAGAAACGACATAGCAAATTGATTGTTTAAGAAAGGCTATGATGGTGCGACAATTTTATTTAAGAGATTTTTGATACATAAATAAAACAGTTTAATGCAACCATACTGAAGACAGAGATGACCTTTGGCCTCAAGATCAATAATTTTAGCCACGCATATAGTCGAGAGCTGTTTAATTTGTAAGTAAGCAAATCCGTCATCTTCACACAGACCTTAAAGTTATGGTCAATGACCTGGTTAAGCCATGAATCTGCTTTATAGGCAAGTGTTTGTTCCCCGAGCAACAATTGTATACAATGTAAAGACTATACACGAATATAATATTAAACATGCAGCACTTCACGACTAGTGGAATTGCGTGTGTGCTGCCGAGTATTTCTCCTGCACAACATACATACACTTATCATTCATACTTACGTATGCATTCACAACATCCAGTGGAGCCATCAGTCTGGAGAATTTCGTTTTCGTTGCAAGTTTTTTCACAGGGTAACTTCCATGAAACAATAGTGTAGTCATACAAACATTCCTTCACTTTGCAGGTGCCCACTATTGGAATTTGCTGTTCCATCTGGATAATACAGAACAATAATATAATTAAAGATAGTCTCAAAGGTATATGGAAAGGCAGAAACCACTTTGCCTAAATTGATACAAATGTCCTTCATAAACACTCATCATAAACACTTTCGTAATACAAAATCGATCCAATAATGTGAAAAATCCGGCTTATTTTTAGGTCTCCAAACGTATGCTTGTTATGCATGTTTTTTTTTTCGTAACGTAAGGGTAGAACAGTACATCACGTAACAAAGCCTACTCGGCTTCGAGTTGCATATATCAGAGCGTGCTTTTGCCAATCGACAACTGGGAAATGGAAGCCAAAAAACGTCATAATTTCGAGACTTCAGAAGGTTTCGACTCTGAACATGAAGAGGAATATGAGGAGGAAGACACTTCTGAACAACTTTTGGCCAGCGACGAAATACGTCCCCATCAATTTGAGGCATTTCATTTAGTGAAAATGAAGACGAAGATGAGAACGAAGGTGATCCACTTCGATTGAATGACACACAATGGTACAATATCATGTAGAAATTCCCCATTAACTTTCCTTTTGCTATTTCCCCAATTGTTTACTCACTCAATAAATGAAGTTTAACTTTGAAATATTACGTTTATTTTTGTACAATGCTCAAAACTTGGCAGGGCTTTATCGAATGTGAATTTAACTGGGAGTTATGAGAATATTTGTTTTGATTGAACATTTCTTTAAACGTTTGAGTTACGTGCTAATGGTTGAAAAGTTTATTCATGAGAAGAATGATTAGCTAAATGTCTTTCTTTCAAGTTGGACTCGATAACTGCTTTGCGCAGACTATTTACATAGTTATGATTACTTGTTTACTTTTTCCAGACACTTCCAAAACTACTACCTTCATGTTTACCGACGGATCTACACGAAAGGTACCTCAGCAGCTGCCACCGCCTGCCCTTTTCTGTATATATATATATATATATGTAATATATATATAAACATATTATACATATATATATAAATATATTGCTATAATATATATATATATATACATATATATATATATATATATATGTATATAAATATATTATATATTATATTTGTAATATATATTTATATATATATATATATATGTATAGTATGTAGTTTATATATTTGTATATATATAATTGTATATATATATTTACATATATATATATATATATATATATATATATACATATATATTTATGTATATATAACTATATATATATATATATATATATATTCATATATATATAAATATATATAAATATTCATATTATATATAAATATAAATATATATATATATATATATATATATATATATATATATATATATATGTATATATATATATATATATATATATATATATATATATATATATATATATATATATATATATATATATATATATATATATATCCCTATCTCTATCCCTATCTCTATCTCTATCCCTATCTCTATCCCTATCTCTATCTCTATCTCTATCCTTATCTCTATCTCTAAGGTGGTTCACCTGGAAAATGCCGTCATCATCAATACATTCGCATGCTTCTGTCGTTATGCAATCTTCACCATAAGCAAGGGTGCCTTCCGGGCAATAACATCCATATCCACTAACGAGGCACTCTTGATCGCATGTTCTGTTACATGAGTACAAGTACTCTTTGGGATACAGGCAAACTGGAAAGAGGTAATTAAATACAGTTGTTAACAAGTCATGAATCATAGGGTGTACAGTGTGTTTGAGATGGATCTGAAAAAAATGTGATAACTTAATAATATATTTTCTAAACATGAGATATATTGAAAACATAATAGAAACAGCGAGAGAGAGAGAGAGAGAGAGGAGAGGAGAGGAGGGGAGAAAGGGGGAGGGAGGGAGGGAGAGAGAGAGCAGAAAGAGAAGAGAGAGAGGCGGGAGAGGGAGATAGAGAGATGGATGGAGAGAGAGAGAGAGAGAGGGGGAGGGAGAGGGAGGTAAAGGGAGAGAGAGAGAAAGAGAGAGAGAAGAGAATAAGTGTGTGTGGGGAGGGGAGGGGTAAATGGGGGTATAGGATCTACTCCCCTGATACCGCGTTATTCGCTGTTCAAGAAAGTTACAGTAAAAATAAAGTGATTAAATCAATATACCTTCTGGGGTCGTTGTTGGCGATGTAGCTATAAAGAGAAAAAGGATGGCCCATCAGTCAATACACGCAGTTTAATATATGAACAATAATTTGCATGGAGATTTGCACTTGACACTGTCTCTGAATGACCAGTCGCACTTCATAACCTCACGTACTTACTCTTTTAGGTTGCATATGTTGTCAAAAGAAATCAGGTAATTCTGCGTTTATATTCCAATTCGTGCGCTAACCAAAACAACCAATAAATAAATCGCTTTCAGCAATAATCTATAGACTGTAAGATATGCTAACTTTTGTTTTAGAATAGATACAATCATACACTACTGATATATATTATTATTAAGGAAATAACTAAGTCTGCGGATAAACAAATCACAAGAACATTTTTGTTGATTTCTTTAGCATGCGCTTGTAAAATTTCGAGACAAGTTTGGTTTAACAAGTCTTCTAAACTTCTGTAAAATCTCCTCAACTTTTTCTTTTGCTCAACATTGCGTATGTTTTTGATCTGTAATTAACATGCTAAGCGTGGTAGGGATATTTACAAGAGTTATACTTACCTTCCATGCTCTTAAATATGCAATCTGTTCCATGACCTGATTCTAACACACTTCTAACCGACCTTAAAAACGTAGTTACCTGCCCAGCCCTGACCTCCATAATACCTCTACTAACCCTCACTTAACATTCCACCAAGGCCTGAACGAGAGTGAAGGCGGGCCGGGATGCATGGATGGTAAGTACAAGTCTCGTAAATATCCCACCTACGCTTAGCGGGGTAAATTTACTTCTACTTATAAATTACCTTCCATGCAATAAAATATGCAATCAGATTGCAACCGAGGATAGGAAGGAAACGAGATCAGGTCGCAGCACAGTTTTCTAAAGGCTGGTACCCAAAACTCGTACTAGATTGATCCTACTTAAGGGACTAGATTTCTTATCCTCTTAAGGACGACAGCCCTCTCAGTAGGGAGTACTAACAAATAGTAAACCACTCCTAGTTACAGTCAAACCGAACAAGGCACTATTAGCTAACAGTAACTGAGGCAAACGTCGCATGAACCTGAGTTATAAAGTCATAAAACATGCCAATCGGAAGAGCGTTCGGACACGATATGAACATCATAGTAGTGTCTACAATAACGCCACAAAACTCACGAGTACGTCTACGAGACGAAACCGTCTAATAAAACACGATTGGGAACGGAGCGTGTGCTACCTAAAACGAATTGAAGAATTCCCGGACCGAGAAAAACATTTGTTAGCGCGTAACGTCATAAGAGCAAAAGTTAGCGGAGTAACATGAACTTCGTAAAGTAAGTCAGGCAAAACAGGGGAAAAAACCGCGGTATGCGTTTTCTCGAACGGCGGCAACAAAACCCCCGTTAAAGGGGCCATGCCTCGAGCCCGAGTGAATACCCCGACCGTTCCATGAACAGTGCCGACTACTTTAAGAGATTGCCTCTGGACGATCCATTCGAGGAAAATTTCTCGCGACACAGTACGATGAGATCTCCGTGTATCTACCCAGTGGTCGCGAATCAATGACCGTCAACCCAACTGGAAAACCTCGGTAGATGGATGCAAGTTATCCTAGAGCCCGTGACTGAACCAAGTCTAAGAGGGACCCCAAAACGGGGAGGGGGAGAGGGTGAACAACTCCTTAGAAAAGCCGTCATACGCCAAGGATCGGCGGACAAAGGTCACATACAGTAGTCAAACGAAGAGCTTTGGGACTGTGGTGCAGATTGTCGGAGCCCGGGAAAGAGACAAAAATCGTCCGTGACCCGAGGCTCGAAGGGGAAGCCTGCAAAGTCTTGAGCAGCTGAGAGAGCTGCATTTGGCCGGGCCAAGTGGGCTATCGGTCGTACGTTGCCTTGCGTAGCACTCTCGGTACCAGCGTGAAAGGCGGAAAACGTAACTCACGTAGTGAGTCTCTTTGAAAAGTAAATGCATCGACCCCAAAACTCGCGGGTCAGGAGATAGGACGCAAAGAATCGATAGCTTGCGATTGTCCACGAACGCGGACAGACCTGCGCCCGGGAGACCGAATAGGGTCCTGATCGCTCTGGTCACCTATGGGAAGCACGTCCATCCTGTGGAAGTTTCACTGAAGCGAGACAATTGTGATCATGCTCTCGTAGTCCGAGGTGAGCGGCCTTAAGGCTGGTATAGTTCGTCCTGCGCTGAGACGAGAGGAAGGATATCAGAAGCTCTTGGAGTCTGTTTCTCTCTGTCAAAAAAGAGAGACCACAACAGTGGTGTAAAGTCGAAGCGAATCTGAAGTACTTTGCTCAAAACTAGCGGTAAAAGGTGAAAAATTCCCGGCATACTGCCTGTAAAATAGGTCAAGTATCTGCTCAAGTTCTTGTCATTGGGGTCACATGAAATGTGCCCCCTACGTCGACCAAGACGCATCCGTCAGCAGTGACGGTGAAAGGCTGATGGGTGGAAACTTCGTTCCTCACAACAGGTGGGAGCGTCCGCACCACCTCCAAACGTGGGTGGCCACTGACGAAACGTGTAAAGCGGAAGTACTGAGGCGTCCTGGAAAAGACAGCCGTAGGTCTAGCAGAAGGGGCGTAGGTTCCTCGCATGACATTTGCACATGGGAACTACGTCCACCAGACTGGTGAAGTGGGCTATGAGCCTCAGCCAGTCTCTCGCCAGAGGCGTTCGCTGTGAGAGGGGGAAAGCGCTAACACCTTCGCGTCTAGTACTCTTTCCTCTGTCCTGTCCAGGATGGTCGAGATCTCCGTGAGACCATCTTCAGCCCGAGGGTAAACTTCAATGAAATCCTCTCCATGACTCGCCATGTCTGGGAGTGTCGAAAGTACGTATCGGTCGCTGATGGCCGGTGGTGAGTGGAAGGCAACAGCCTCTCCTCCACGGGCTGTGTGATCCAAGACGGAAGTCTGGATATAAAGAAGTTTATGAAGGAAGGAAACATCTTTCCATGGATTAAACTATCATTTTTCCGATTAGAGCTTCCTGCTTCTTTCTCTGTCCCTACTCCAAGACCTGCTCCGTTGTGGAGAGAACTGGGGGAGAGAAATGAGCGAAATGCCGAACTTCGGCGAAATTCCCAGAATAAAGGGTTGTTAAGCGGGGAAAATCTTTCAGTCTGATAGCACTGATAAGTTATTTTTTACTTAGGCTTAACGTACGTCGCATACTCTACGGGCCGTTGACTCTGTGAAACTCGTACAAGAGCGGAGCTGCTGAGCCCCGGTAATCGAGAAGCAACGTGGCAGATAAGACTGATGGCTCTGAACAAATTTGTTTAAACTTTACTGATTTAAACCAATGAGTAAAACCCGGCTGGTCAAAAGACTTGCGTGGTTGAAAAAGTACAGATGACACCACGTTGTGGGTCTGACTGGTACCATAAATTCTGGTTAGCGAATTAAAAGGCAGGCCGTGAATATAAGTCTTACACAAAACGGGCTGCTAACCGTGTACGGCTATGTAGCTGCAAGACGGTTTTGAGTCGTAAGATCGCGGAGCCGTAAGCCGTTGGCTCCGGCTCCGAAGTGGTGTTAAATAGTGCACGGTAAGCAATAAGGGTCGTTATGCAGAACAGGTTCTCGCAACCATTGTGGCTGTGACCTGACTGGAAAACCACCGAATCAAGGTATCTGAAAAACACGCTAACGTAATTCAAAGAAGCTACAATTATTCCGGTAAAGCGCTAACGTGCGAAGCGACCGAGACTGTAGCAGTTACGGAACCGCGTCGCTCTAGGTTACTCCTATTAACAACGAAACTTGTATGAAGTTGATTGGATAAGGTGTTAATGTACGGCGTATTGTTACAATCTTGGAAGTGCGGAGCCGATGGTTACGGATGTGAGAAAACTAATACCGTATGTCTGTACGGGTAGTTAACCAACAGGTCGTAAAGCTGCAAGCCGCGTTGAACTGCTTGAAGAAGGTGTTAAAGTATAGTATGAACTATACGTGCCATTGTTTTTTAATAGCTACCCTGATCGTGGGACTGTCTTTCAAACGGCCACCTATGTCAAGAAAGTATCTTTCGTGGAGTTAATGTTGACGAGGGAGGGGGAGGGGAGGGAGGGGGTAATGTAACGTACTACGTCAACTGTATGAGTCGTTAACTCAACCACCGGGGTAGAAATCACGAAAGACTTGACGTCATGTGTATACTACACAGGCCGTTAATTCCGTAAAACACCCTTTACCACGGAGCTAAGAAGCTAGTGGCTACGTCGGGGGACTATCACCGTACTTAGCACGCGTCCCCGGTAAGTACCATAGGGCCGTCAAGGATCTACGAAGACGTCAACGTGCCACGTATGTTCTACCTGCCGTCCGCCCAGTTTGCCTCTGTTCACCACGAAGCAACAAAGCTAGTGGCTATGCGAGGGAGACTACCGCCGTGCTTGGTACGTGTCCCTAACGTAATGGCTCTCAGTACAAAAGAAGTGCCTAGATCTACGATAGCGTTAACGTACTACATCTGCTACATGAGTTATTACCTCGGTATACTTCTATTCACCACGGGGCCACTAAGTAAGTGGCCACACGTGAAGGACTAAAGCCGTACTCAGTATGCGTTCCTGTTGGAATAGCTAAAAATATACTTGAGCCTTATGGAATACGGTGGAGTTACGAAGCTACGAGCTACGAAGCTGGTATGCGTGGAAGAGGGAGGGGGGGGGGGGACTACAGTCGTACTCAGTACGTCTCCCAGTAAGAATAACGGCCGCGGAACTCTGTAGCTCCTGGTCGCTTACTACGCAGCTGCGTTGCTGGTGTGTGCCATTAACTCCGTTTGTATCTATTCACCACGGAGCAGCGTAGAAGGTGGTTAGGTGTGGGGGACTGCCGTCGTACTCTGTACGCTTCCCAGTACGAATAACGACTGCGGAACTCTGTAGCATACGGCTACTGGTCGCATTACACCGTACTTATGTTACTGGTGGACAGACTTTTGGGTTTACCGTACATTGTACGTTATCCCGTTTATGTCCTATGGGGGCCGTAACGACCCGTTCACCGGAGTCGTGTAAGGTTAGACTCTGATTGCGTAAAGGCCCGTACGGGACCGCACAACGGAGCCGTAAGGGCCCGTAGAGTGTAGCTATGGATCCGTATGGACCCGCACGGGTCCATACTATATATATATATATATATATATATATATATATATATATATATATATATATATATATATTACACCAAGGCAGGAGATGTACTTACGACCCTTACACGAGAGAGACGGATCTGCGGGAGACGTCAAATATAGTGAGGCAAGCCACAGCAATTTAGTACATCAAAAAAGACGAAAAAATGCACAAAAAGTAAATTCTGTAAAAGCGCAGGGGTAGCGTGGAAAACACGAACCAGATCAAATCTCCTGAAAACAGGACGCCAGGGAGACCCCTTCAAGGTCTCCCCAAACCCCAAAATTCAACTCTTAATTCAAGTCTTGATTATATGCAAGAAAAACGAACACACGACATATACTAGTAACGTTAAATAAAATATAGGCTCTCTTGTAACAACTATAGCTCCTTGGATGAAGCCGACTCCTCGAACACCCTGTGGTGACGTCGACCCAATACGCATGTGCCAACATCAAAAGAATAAGTTGGCCTAATGCATTTAAGAACCTGTAGTGAAGATATCCTAACATATTAATACAATGCATAGCATAACGCTAGGCTCTCCTCGTGGAAGAGCGGGGCCCGAGGGTGAAAAACACTTAAACCCAGGGGTAAAAGGTCCACTAAAAAGGCACACCTGGTGTTCTAGGGACTAAAATCACCCGCCGCGAGAGTGGGACTCTCTCGAACTAGCCACCCGTTTTGTACGGACAGACGGATGGAAGCAAAAACACTCTATCATATGTGTAGGCTTAATGGGAAAGTCTTGCGAGTCGGACCGAAGAATTCTCGGTCCCATGGCTAACTTGTCTTACCTTAGAAGACTTAAAAAGGATAGCAGAAAAAGGTCAAACAACGTAAAAACCTGTCTGGTAAAAGCTGCAAGGGAGGAAATTGTTAGAAAAGGTTAACATTTTAAAAACAAAATTTGACCAGTTCCAGCGATGTTGTAATAACAACGCGCTGAATATAAGTGAGGGTTAGTAGAGGTATTATGTATGCTAAAGCTGGGCTGGTAACTACGTTTTTAAGGTCGGTTAGAAGTGCGTTAGAATCAGGTCATGAAACAGATTGCATATGTCATAGCATGGAAGGTAAGGTATAACTAGAAATCAATACACAGAGACTTGTATTGTCTACCACTCTGTAAACATGTTCCAAATATTAACCGAATTGGCAGCAAATAAAGTAAAGAGAACAAAAGTGGAGACAAAATATAGAAAAGAATTTGAAATTGTTTAATATGCTCCCGAAAGATATTATTTACTAATACACATAGTGCGCATGGACGTAACATACGGGTGTGTGTGTGGGTGTGGGTGTATGTGTGTGTGTGTGTGGGAGTGGGGCTAGTATTGAAAAATGCCGGTTTGGCATGATGCTGACGTCATCATAATTGGGTACTTAATAGGGCAAAGATGTGAAATGTCGGATAAACTGTTCAAACCAGAGATCTCAACCATCTCAACCATGCCCGAATCGTATAGATATCAGAATTATGTCCTCCCGACTTGGCATCGTGAAGCTGACAGCATCATTCTCGGGCACCCACTTGGGCAGAGATGTAAAATGTTGGATCATCATATGTATACTGTTTAATTCAGATATACATCTCAAGCATGCCCGAATCGTTTATATTATAACTATCTCTACTCGACTCGGTATGATGTTGATTGGGCTCAGGTTGGGCAACTGGGGTGTGTATAAAAGATGCCGACCAACACATGTGGTAACCATATAGGATGTTTACTGAGATCACGTGTGTATTTATGTAATGTAATGTACAAGGTATGTAAACAGTATCAGCGATAACTAAGCCGGCACAGAATCATATTTTGAGACGGTTGTTCAAAATGTCAACGACAGTTTTTTGTTTGTTTTGCCCATGCTTACTTTGGAGAGGTTGCGGTCAAATCTAATGAATATTTATTTGATATCTGTATTTCCTTTAAAAAATACTCCCGTGATCGCAGTAAAAACACCATTGATATAACGTTACCACAAGTTAAGATGGGAACCTCCAGGGATTGTGTAATGTATACGAAGCTCCAAGTTCTTTTGTATTTCTTATTTCATCAAAAGTTGGTTTCTCCCAGACTGTTTAAAAAGTTAGATATGTACTCACCCTGCGTTGTTGTTCCTGTTGTGGTTTCCTCTACAAAGGAAAAGACGATTATAACACACATCAAAATGAATCAGATATGACGCAAGAAAAACGATGCACAAGGAGAAGAGGATTCACATGTCCGTTATCAAGATTTCACTCATATATCACATCATTGAACTGTTGAACTTAATTTTGTAGGTTCCATAGTACTTCATAGAACGAATTATAATACATTTCATGGTTTCAGTATTTCACTAGTCAAGAGTTTTTAAGAAAAAAAAATATATATCAACAAAAACATACAAAAAACAAAAACAATACATAACATAACATAACATAACAAGATAACGGGCTAAAAAGGGTTAGTCACTTACCGTAGCAACCATAAATTTGTAATAATATGCCGTTGTCTTTCTCAGAGTCATAACTGGACGGGAGAGATAGGGTTATCTTAACGATCGGTATATTCGCCAGATCAGTTGGATAGTCAATATCTTCTCCGATTTCCTAAAAGTAAATATGGTCGAAACTGATCTACGGCACAATATGTTCATGGCAAAATAAAGTCCATAGATAACAAAACCTGAAAATAAGACAATTGCTTACATGTTAGTCAAGTTATTCATCATTTATTTCATTTTTGCTTGGTTTCGTACGACAATAATTGTACAAATATTGCAAAATCCTATTCTTATTGGTAAGTTTGGGCAGTTTCCTTTTAGATCAGGAAGATATTACAACGCTTTTCTCGCTAATATTCATTAGAAGTGATCTACAGCGTGAGTTTCCATTGAATGAATAACCTTCCGTGTTAGACATCAAAAATATACTTGATTTTTTTTTCTCACCACCTGTCAATTGTGTTTTTTAGTATTATCATACCTTTGTTATGGTGGATTCGTCTTCCAATTCAACCTCTACGGTGACGGAATCTGCATTTTCTAATTTAATGTCCATCAAGGTGACCACAGTTGACGGTGTTAATACTACCGTAGGAGCCGTGTCGTCCGAATGAGGTGTCCATTCAAGGAGATCACCAAGAGCGGACACAACATCATCGTCAACATCGAATACATTGTTAACGTTAATTTGAGTTTCGGCACATTCTGTAAAAAAAAAAAAAAAGCAGTAACAATGGTTACAATAATTTGAATTAATGAAAATATTAAGAAACTTTTCAAAGTAAAGCTTTAATTATAGGCTCAACTTTTGACAGCGTCCAATGTTTTCCAATGTCTTCAACATCTTCGTATCCCCTAAATAGGTTCTTCAAAAACCGATTGTCTTGTTTATCAATTAGAATGGTGCATTTCCACTAAAAAGCAGCTCAATATTTCCCCGAAAAATATATTGTTCATACAAAAGACAAACACACACTTATATGAGTACAATTGAGACTAGCAGAATGAATTGTCTAGATTTTGAGAACAAATTGCCGTCACGCCTCTTAAATCAGAATCACGGCATTGATCCTTAAAGTAAATAATATAAATAAATCATTATACCTCCTAAAGTCGGTGTTGGCGTTGGAGCTGTAAAAAAAAAAAAAGCGATAACCCGTTAATCACTATGTACGCAATTTAATCTCCAAACCATAATTTTCAGTGAGATTTGTGCTCTGAACCTTTTTTTTTGGCAAGTTGCAATTGCTAATATTATGCACTTACTCGTCAAAAAATAATCACTTTATTCTGCGATCACTGCATTTTAAAACACTACATTCATCTGCTCCTTATTGTTTTAAAAGCTAGAAAACGATGGATGTGTTTGACCAGAAATCTCATCATTTAACTTTCCGGCAATTCGGTCCTTCAAGAGGAACCTTGTGACATTACCTGCACCCCAAAGTTTCACGACGTCCCTATTTTTTTGCTCACTTTAAAATATACATAAAATACTCACCCTGCGTTGTTGTGGTTTCTTCCTCTACAAAGGAAAAGACGATTATAACATACATCAAAATGAATCAGATATGACGCAAGAAAAACGATGCACAAGGAGAAGAGGATTCACATGTCCGTTATCAAGATTTCACTCATATATCACAGTATTGAACTGTTGAACTTAATTTTGTAGGTTCCATATTACTTCATAGAACGAATTATAATACATTTCATTGTTTCAGTATTTCACTAGTCAAGAGTTTTTAAGAAAAAAAAATATATATCAACAAAAACATACAAAAAACAAAAACAATACATAACATAACATAACATAACAAGATAACGGGCTAAAAAGGGTTAGTCACTTACCGTAGCAACCATAAATTTGTAATAATATGCCGTTGTCTTTCTCAGAGTCATAACTGGACGGGAGAGATAGGGTTATCTTAACGATCGGTATATTCGCCAGATCAGTTGGATAGTCAATATCTTCTCCGATTTCCTAAAAGAAAATATGGTCGAAACTGATCTAAGGCACAATATGTTCATGGCAAAATAAAGTCCATAGATAACAAAACCTGAAAATAAGACAATTGCTTACATGTTAGTCAAGTTATTCATCATTTATTTCATTTTTGCTTGGTTTCGTACGACAATAATTGTACAAATATTGCAAAATCCTATTCTTATTGGTAAGTTTGGGCAGTTTCCTTTTAGATCAGAAAGATATTACAACGCTTTTATTGCTAATATTCATTAGAAGTGATCTACAGCGTGAGTTTCCATTGAATGAATAACCTTCCGTGTTAGACATTAAAAATATACTGGATTTTTTTTCTCACCACCTGTCAATTGTGTTTTTTAGTATTATCATACCTTTGTTATGGTGGATTCGTCTTCCAATTCAACCTCTACGGTAACGGAATCTGCATTTTCTAATTTAATGTCCATCAAGGTGACCACAGTTGACGGTGTTAATACTACCGTAGGAGCCGTGTCGTCGGAATGAGGTGTCCATTCAAGGAGATCACCGAGAGTGGACACAACATCATTGTCAACATCGAATACATTGTTAACGTTAATTTGAGTTTCGGCACATTCTGTAAAAAAAAAAGCAATAACAATGGTTATACAATAATTCGAATTAATGAAAATATTAAGAAACTTTTCAAGGTAAAGCTTTAATGATAGGCTCAACTTCTGACAGCGTCCAATGTTTTCCAATGTCTTCAACATCTTCGTATCCCCTAAATGTGTTCTTCAAAAACCAATTGTCTTGTTTATCAATTAGAATGGTGCATTTCCACTAAAAAGCAGCTCAATATTCTCCGAGAAATATATTGTTCATACAAAAGACAAACACACACTTATATGAGTACAATTGAGACTAGCAGAATGAATTGTCTAGATTTTGAGAACAAATTGCCGTCACGCCTCTTGAATCAGAATCACGGCATTGATCCTCAAAGTAAATAATATAAATAAATCATTATACCTCCTAAAGTCGGTGTTGGCGTTGGAGCTGTAAAAAAAAAAAAGCGATAACCCGTTAATCACTATGTACGCAATTTAATCTCCAAACCATAATTTTCAGTGAGATTTGTGCTCTGAACTGTCTTTTTTGGCAAGTTACAATTGCTAATATTATGCACTTACTCGTCAAAAAATAATCACTTTATTCTGCACTCACTGCATTTTAAAACGTTACATTCATCTGCTCCTTATTGTTTTAAAAGCTATAAAACGATGGATGTGTTTGACCAGAAATCTCATCATTTAACTTTCCGGCAATTCAGTCCTTCAAGAGGAACCTTGTGACATTACCTGCACCCCAAAGTTTCACGACGTCCCTATTTTTTTGCTCACTTTAAAATAAACATAAAATACTCACTTGACGTTGTTGTGGTTTCTTCCTCTACAAAAGGAAAAGACAAAATAAAGTAAAAATCAAGTCATTAGTGATGACTAAAAAATAAATGTCCGATTTTACAAGAATTACATGTTTGTTATCAAATTTTCCACATAACTCATTTTCTTGAATTTAAGTTTGTTGTACGTTCCATATTGATTTACAATATGAATACCAATGTTTCGGTATTTATCGAGTCAAGTAGAGTTTTCATGAAAATATATTTCAATCGACAAAAGTATAGAAAAACGACAACAATACTAAATAGATACGACAAAACTATTGTTTAAAGGCTGTAGCGTGTAACTTCACTATCAAAAACAAGATAAAACATATATAATTATTCCTATATATTTCAGGATCGGAGGGATTGTTTAACTCGAGAGGAGCCAGAGGGTACGATCCATTTCACAGGGCACTGCACTTGATAAATTCTTAGAGCTCTACAATGTATGCAGTACCTACCGTAGCAACCAAAAATCTTTAATAATACGCCGTTGCCGTCATTAGAGCCATAGCTTGACGGGAGAGAGAGAGTTATCTTCACAATCGGTATATTCGCCAGATCAGTTGGATAGTCAATATCTTCCCCGATTTCCTAAAAAAGAGTATTTTCAAAGCTAAATAAAATACAAACAAGACATAATAAAGTTCATAGGCGCATAGGAAGTGGAGAGAGAGATAAATAAAGCAGGGAGGGGAAGTCAGGAGGTCATTCACAAATTTTTAGTTTCATTAAAGTTCGACTTTGTTATATGATTTGATTTGATTGATTCTTGTTGTAAACCCTGTTTCCTTTCCAGGGACGATTGGGTATGCAGGTCAACCACCTGCTTTGTAAAGATTTCATGTAAGTCCGCTGTACACGTATTAAAACTCCTGGCCTTTCCCCTTTCAGCAATACAATAAAATCAGATACAAGGAATTTGGAAACAACTTTTTACAAGTGAAATGCCCAATCTCATTCTTATTGCTTATTTTGGGCAGTTTTCTTTTAGACCAGAAACGTATTACAATGATTTTTCACGACAAGAACCTATGTATTATAAGTTTCTTGTGGCGTGAGTCTACATGGA
>JAIGNY010004569.1:285000-407500 GCA_020152595.1 Chiridota heheva | reverse complement strand
ATAACACACTTTATAGCAATATGATATAAACTAACATTGGCAAACATACATTATTTACTTCATGACAAGTACGCCGTTTCAAATATACAGGCAGACAGACAGACACAGATATGCAATACTAAGAGACATCAACCAGTAGCTAAAGCTAGATTGTAACTAAATCTTGTATACTTAAATCTTAAAAGGTCATGAAGATAACAAAATTGTCTATTGTGTTAAAAATAGCATAATTATTTATCAAAATTGGTTACAAAATCTAGCATATTGCAACTTAATTTCTATGACTAGTTATTCAAGAAAACATACATATTTGTGACGTCATTAGTTCAAGGTCTCCATTCTTTGCTTTGTAATTCTTCGCAAGATAGGCTAACTTTTCAAGGTCCTTTTAGAATATTTATATACCAATATCAATTTTCATATATTACTAATCAACATTTTGACGAGGGAAACGTTATCAGGAAATTTTACGGAGCTTTTTGTATTATAACGCCCTGGTTTATAACGCCCTGGTTGGATGATAAAGTTCATTTGCGTATGCAATTAACCCAAACGAGTATTAGATCACAACAATGACCAATCACGGCCTTCCTAGCTGTCTAGTCGATAACTAAAAAGTTGAATATTCATAAACTTGACAGTTTTAATTTGAGGTGATTCCTAAATTGGTCATGGCAATCACCCATGGAATCCTTCATTTCATTCAATGTATTAAAATAAATGATCTTGAAATTAATCAAATGTTGATTTCAGCAGTGACAGCAATGACCAAAGACAGCCTTCCTAGTCAATACCCGAAACGTTGCATATTCATCAAATTGACAGTTTCTAATTGGGATTATTAATGACAACCACCCCTAGCAAACATGGATTAACCCTTCATTTTATTCTATGTACTAAAATGAATGATGTCAGAAATAAATCTTTATTCGTGCTTTTACAACTTTTACAACTTTTTCTCAATTTTGTTGTTTGATTTTAAAATTATATTTCTCAATCTATGAAAAGAAAAACATTCGAAAAATATTTTTTGAATGAATTAAAAACTGTCAGTGAGCGGAATTGATGTGTGTTTACCGAGTATGAAATTTAAGCTTACTTAATCAATCATTTTGGGTGAATAGATATAAATAGACGGCACTTGCTTGCTCATTGTTGGTAGTAAATCGGCAAAGCCCAAAATAGTCCAGTTCACTACTTCACTATGTTGGAATTTCACTTTTCGTGGGAAGTTTTTGGGCATTAGCAAACCCATACAATTTTGGAAAGGTTATAACACAGGGATTCCGAAAATCAATATTTTTATTTGCTCAGATACCGTCTTTTATTAAAAATGTCGGGAAACAAAATGACCGCCAATATACTGATAAAATAACACAAAATAAAGATATAAATAAAATTAGGACATGTGACTGAAATTCTGCTTCATTTTTGGTATTAAACCATGGTTTGCATTTGCCACATTTTTCAAATAATTCATGTCATCCAAGATGGCGGAAAAAATAAAATAGCCGACAAATTAAAAAATTCATGGAAAATAAATTGATTAGTATGACAGAAACTATATATGCTTTACATTCAAGTTTGCTAAAATGTATCTTATTTCTTTTAACTTATTTGGACAAAATGATATCTTCTAGGATGGCAGAATAACAAAATAAGAGACAAAATAGTCTGCGGCAGCCATCTTGGATTTTTAAAATGTAATTTTGATAAAAGGTCCAGATTGTGAAACAATGAACTTTTTCCTTTCTTCAGTAACATTTAGTTTTCGAGCAGTTTAAAACCTCTATTTTGACACAATTTTGGAAACAAATTTAACGCCACTAGAATTTTTGCTTGCGCTGCAACCACCTCTCCCGTCCAAAAGTCTGAATACACGCATACTCAATAATATCCATGCAATCAACCATCTGACCATAGCGCATTTGCATTGTAAATGTGAAATGGCGGCCGTATACGCTGTATGAGACAAAATTAGCGTCACACACTTACACGACATCGAAACCATTTATGGTTCCGGTCGTTCAAAACGTATTCAAATAAAGGAAGCGGTGCGTTATGATCAAAAGATTGAAAAATGATGCAGACATTTCGTAAAAGCCTAGGCCAATATTCAGAAAATCCAATGGTTTTGCTTGTGCTTTTTTATGACTATTTGAATAGTTACACTATGAGCGTAAGGTTTCGGTATATATACCGGATGTATCAAATAGTGCTGAAGTGGTTGGTACGAAATATCAAATAGCAGTTCATCTGAAATTTTCTGACAGGGATTTTTTTTTTTTTTGGTCTTTTATATTTCGAAGCAATTTAGTCTTTTATCTATTAATCATTTTAGGTTTACTTTATGATTTAATTACACTATTACTACAAAAACGAAAACCGTCAAATTTAGACCATAATTAACTTCTCTATTGTCAGGAGGTTATTCATTCATATACATCAATACATTAGCCATACTGTGATCCTTCATCTAAATTGCAATGAACTCCTTTTATTTAGATAGTGGACGCATGATGGCCAAACAACTTAACGGCCTTTATACGGAAATGTCCTGAAAATCATAAATAACTAGAACTTTCTGTGATTTATTGCTACTGATATCTAACATTGGTTAGGTTTGACTTTTTAAGATTATTCCATTTTCAGCTAGATAAACTGTGTTTGCATCTCTTCTCAGACTAAGGAAACGGTTTCAAATTGATAATTTCAAGATCCGCACTTTAGTCCAGGAGCGTGCTTTGTATGCCACTGGCAGGTATAGCCCCAGGTAGCGTATGTATTGGGTGACGGTATGTAATCATTTTAACACCCATTTAGCTCAGACATACATACAAAAAGGACAATATTTAGGAAGGCCGCCTAGTGTGTAACCGGTGTCACGTGAAAATAAGAAATGGAGTTGTGACTAAAGGGCAAAAGTTCAAATGTAAAACACGTAACTATGAATTTGCCTTGTATTCCTCAGCTTCTACTCGATTTTGCAAGTTAAAAAAACACTGATTTAAAAGTATTTAAAGATTACAAATGTTGCTGTTGGAAAAATTAACTTAAGGTAAATATCTAATAGTGATTTTCAATTTACGAAATTACACTGTGTTTTCCAAAATACACAACATAGAGAAGCTAAAGATTATTATCTGCTACTGAAAATACAATACATCTAAACAAGTTGTACAACAAAATTGAGAACTTTTTTAATACAATCATCATTTCTAAAAACTTGCACAAAGTGTTTTAGAATTCACTTTCTCTCCTCTCATTTAGATATGAATTATGAATCAATAAGGTGGTAGCTTAATTTTCTTGTATGTGACCCTCACGGCATCCGGTAAGAGGGAGTTGTCCCTGCATCACCCTTCCTCCCTTCGGAATGAATTGTTTATTTATCTACAATAAAACACATTGTTTTTGTTCCTCATACTGATTTCATTTCTCACTTTTCAGACATATTTTATTTACTGACTTACAATTTCTGAAATCCCAACAAGAAAAATCTAAAAGAGAATTAATTTGTTCTTCGCCCCGTACTAAAACTTCCTTTCTGTTCAATTTCACGATTAAGTAATATTGGGCTCAGCTGGTAGGTATACAACCAAACGTCTTTCCTGGTCATATATTTGTATTTGTAAAAATGGAAGAGCTGAAAGTTAGATGATATAGTGGTTGATCACGAAATCAATTATTTGTAAAACGTAGTTATGTAAAGTTACATTATTTGCAGTTAAGATAGAGCACTAATAACGCTAATGACAAAATCGCGATGAGATTAATCAAGTTCGTCATTGAATTCTTTATAAACAACCATACAACAATTTCACCTAGGTTGAGTTAATATAAGATGAAGTAAAACCACAATATACAGACCTCCGACTCACTTTACGTGCTAAAATGAAGTCATTTGGCTTGGGCTATTTTTAAATACCAATTACTAAATATATCAACGGCATGATTTTGTAGTCTTCATGTGATTAAACTGGATTTCCACATTTGAAATACAAGTCTACCTTGCAGCTTTATCTCACTTCAATTACGTTACGCACAAATTCAGATTAAGTTCAAAACAAGACTTATGAACAAATACTTCATTGCTTTTGTTTGCACCACCTTGCAAATGACTTACAATTATATTTAGTTAAATCATATAAATTTTCACCAAGCCTGAATCTTGCCCTTTCCATGACCTCTCTTGCTGAGTAGCTCTCACCCTCCTCGTACTGGATGCGCTGCATTTTTGGAACAAATACAATCCATTCCTCAACCACGCCTTTGCCATGTTGATTGTGAATCACTTTTATGTTGTGAGAGCCATCGTGGTCCATAATGATAGCATGGCACCTTGGATGAAGTGCCCATTTGTAACGGACGATATGATCTCCCGGACAAAGTTCCTGAATACTCTCTACAGTTGTTGAACGTAACAGAGACCACGAGATGGTGTTCAATCCACGTGCTGCGTGGGTTATTGTTGACTCCTGTAGACTTTCCGGTTCGTTGTAAGAAAGCATGGACTCTGTTAGGGTCGGAGCGTGAGAAACTCCTGGAGACGTTCCTCCTCAACTGATGTCTTTCCAGGTATCGCAGCTTCTCCTAAATATATACCCGTTTCATCAACGCATTTCGATGTTGGAATTTCAGTAAGGGAATTTTGCATATTTTCTTTATCATCGTCACTCAGAACGTTTTCTCCAAATGAATAATACAGATTACTGATAAATACTCCTCCTTGTATCATGAACATCCAGCCATGGTCATCTGTTTGAAAAGTTGACACTACTTTTTCTTTGACTCTCTCTATGCAGCTCTCCATTATGACATTCGAGGCTATGAAATACATTTTGGGCTTACAGCATCACCTGTTTCGTTGAAATAAAGAAATTGTGATTTGAGAAAGTTTCTTATTTGGGCCTGAGCAAAGGCCAGTTGAGGACTCTCAGCAATGCCATGTTTACAAAGTTTTGCAAAAGAGTCTTTATTATCACAAAATTTGGCATGTCCACTGTCACCAACTCTAGCCTGTGCTCTAGCTAGCACAAGCTTGGCAGGGTTGCACTTCAACACTTCATCCGGGTATTTGATGACAAACATTGAATCCTGCACATCTTCCCCGTCATAGCTGATGACTTTCCTTTTAATTTCAAAATTATCGGACAGGCTTCTTTGCCACATGATGACATTCAGATCTCCCCACTATCAATGCTTTCTAGTATGGCATGGTTATAACTAGCATCATCAGCGTACCACGCCACATGATCCCAACTTGGAGAGTTAGAACGTCCTCGACTAAAGAACGTTGCGATTGATAAGCAAGATCTCTGTTCAGCGACAATTCATAGGCACCTGACCTTCTTCCCATTTCAACTGTTCGTAGGCATGACGTAGCATTGTCAGTTGTCGCTCTTTCATTCTCCAATAAGAATTCACATTCGCAGGTGGGACAATAAATTCCAAAACATTTGTTTTCCCTAGCATTCCAGTATTTCTTGTATTGGTCGGTTTGAGGTTCATCGCACAAACAGAGACTTCTGAAACCAAACATGCCTTCCATGATACTACAATTAAAGAATCATTCATCCTATTGTGAAAGGAAAAAACGGAATTAGCATTACAATAGATACCGATATTAAAAGAAAACATCGAATTGCAGAAGAAAAAAAAGGAAAAAAATTCTCCACAGCATTGGGTAGAAATGATTGTAACAGAACAAAACAACATAAAATAAGAGTGACACAACGACTCACAGTCCTTTAAAACATGTGTATATTTCATTGAATTTTTCGTCAGTTTCTGACCACTCAGTATGTAAGCAGATAAATCAATCAAACGGCAGCGACAGTTAATGTGATTAATAATTCTGGAAGAAAAGTCCAAATTACTCAATATTTGATGGTAAGATAAGATGTTTTCTTCACTTTAGGCAATGTTAGTGAGGGAAAACAATAGATTTTCATGTAACAAATCTGCAGGGAAGGGTACCGGTGGCTTCCCAATTAGCTACCATCTCGAAGATCGAAGATTTACAAGCAGCCCTACATGTATAACTGATTCCAAAAGAAATCTCACAATCACATTTGCACCTTTAACATGTTTAGGATGACAGAAGGCAGGATATTCATATTGTTGTTTCTCTATTCCTGTATCAGTTTTGTACCTTGACATCATTTACGTGAAAATGAACTTACTTATTTTTGTATATATTTGTATTAGGAATACCCTCTACAATCTGAAGTTTGAAAGACCTATGGCTAAGTTCAGATATGACTGCTTGTATGAGCTCTTCGCACAAGCACACAATTTTAGCTGTGTTCGTCAAAACAAAAAGAGAAACATATGACAGAGCAACTGGATATTTTTGGATGTTTTATTTTTGTATCTTGTTTATACCCTCAAATAGCGAAGTGCCCCTAGCATACATCGAATAATTCCCCCCTCTTATGGTCCACCGCCTCTGCGGTATTTCTCTTTAAGCCTTCCAAAGAGTTTCATCCCAAATTAAAGGACAATTAATGATATTAGGCCTACTAAAAAGAAATCAATGAAATTGATAAACGTCCGAAAATATTAAACGTACGCATAACAGTAGTAACGTAACAAATACTTCAAAGCTGAAACAAAAATCCAAATGAAATGCAAGTCTAATGAAAAAGGTCAATTAATTGTAGCTGATGTTCAAGCTAGAGTTTCACTATTCTCTTAATGTGACATACCTCCACAATTCAAATATTTACTTTCCGTTCCAAAGCTGTGCATATGTAATGTTCTTTCACTTTTCAACATCGCTGTTATGACATTCTTAATGAGCCTTTGATCATGTCCAACGTCTGTGTCAGTATGTCAGTATGTATGTAGCATACGTATACGTACAGACGTAAGTAATAGTGTGTTTTTTTACAACATCACACATTGTCACACAATGCCAAACAATGTAACATAAACAATTCCGGGAATAGCTATTCTAAGAATGCAATGATACTAATAGCTTGTGATATCAGGGACTCCAACTAAGCGTCAAAGGTACATGTATATCATAGACATGCGAAAGTACCAGTGAGTATTTTTCAACAACTTACCAGACTGGTCTTGACTAGCCCATACCCGAGTATTGAGCAGAATTAAACAGCATTGTTGCGTAGTCAGTGCAGCGGCCATACGCACGTTTGCGCTCATGGCGAGGTTCAAAGACTCAAATCAGCAGTCTCGATCGTTGTTTGTATTGCAAAGGATGTGTATACAAAAACAGAATTGGAAAACATACTGATCTAAAAATAGGTCATGAGGTGGCATGCGTTTCTTACGGATGTTAACTTGTATCTATACATAATCATTTATATATATTATGATATTCGGGCTTACACCACAGCATGACGTTTGGCAACTATTATTTACAATTAGGCCTATATATATCCTTTCTAATATCTCCGTTGTATCTCCACGTATTGCGAATAGATTTATGGCTGTAACGTCATATATATTACATAACATAACATAACAAGATGGGCTAAGAAGGGTTATAGTCACCCATAAAAGCCAAAACAAAACACCAACACCACCACCACAAAAAAAAAAAAAAAAAGACGCCAAGAGTTAGTGAAGAGCTGATAATTTTGACTTTGAAATCGTAAACAGAATTGGAGAATTGGAGCTAACTACTCTGACAAACAATTCCACTTATTAACAACTCTTTGCGAAAAGCTAAAACGTCGAATATTTATCTGTGAGAACTCTTTGGTCAACTTCAAACTGTTACCGCGTGTCACATAAGCTGAAACATGCAGGAATTTGAAAACCTAAATCAAATGGTCACGTACTCTTCTCAATTCAAGCGTGGTCAAACCAAGAATTCAAAACCTAGATTAATATGAGATATTCCTTACTTCAGGAATAAATCTAGTGACTTTTCGCTGAACCTGTTCCAAAATGAAATTATCCTAATCATAAAAGGGGCTCCAAGCCTGAATAGCATACTCAAGATGAGGCCTGACCAACTGCTTTTACAAAATAAAAACGACCTCTCTACCAAGAAAACAAAACAATTCTTCTAATCAAACCAAGCATCATATTTGCCCGTGCAGCTGCTAAAGCACACTGTTTAGAAGGCTTCAGAATGCTAGTAATGAAAACACCTAGATCCCTTTCTTGGTCAACACAACCAAAATTTGCACCATTCATGCCGTAATCAAAAGCCAAATTGTTCTGACCAAAATGAATAACTTTGCATTAATCAACATTGAATGACATCTGCCACGTTTGGGACCAAGAAACTAACTTATTCAAATCACTTTGAAAAAGTGAAGAATCCCTAGCATCATCAAGAATCCTGTACAGCATAGTGTCATCAGCAAAGTTACAAATCTTGGAACCAATGAAAACATCAACATCATTAATATTGATGCATTAATGATTGCAAATTTGTTTCAACATATTTCATTTCGGAATCGTGAGTGACGGCAGAACTGCATGGGGTCACAGGCAAGGATTTTGAAAACGTTTTAACTGGATGAATTTTCAATCATAATGTTAAAGATGGCATCGGTAGACAATTAATCCCTTCTGGGAAAGACATCGTCCAATTTTGTTGCATTTTAATGAGAAAATAATGACAAGAAAATGGACGATACAATTACCCTTTGAAAACACTCCCTCCAAATTCAAATTGTTGATGGATTGCTAATAAAATATAGAGGTTTGTCCACCAGTACCACCATTTTTAAAGGAAAAAGTGAGAAGAAAAAATGAAAATGTAAAAAAGGCTTGGTTACAGGGGACACGATCCACACTTTGGCAAGTATCAGAGAAACAACACGCTGCAATCCCCGTGCATGTTCAAAGAGGTTGTGAATAAATTTGATCGTTTCATTTCGAAAAGTGTCATTAATTCTTCCCTTACTGCCTATAAATCGTAAATTGTTTACGTGCTTTGCACGCACGCACTCTGCCCGGGAGCTATTTTCCGCCAAACAGGATAGCAATTGCATCCATTTGAGTTAAGCTCAGGTTAGGGTTCTAAAGGAAGACACAGGGCTTGAAGGTAATGACCTAATGACTGCTATGCGGAATAGAGACTACTGGAGGTCCATCTTATTACGATCAATCAAAACGAATCGGTAAAAGTAAAGTAAGTAGTAGGTTAGGGTTTGGGTCCAGGATTTAAGCCAGTCAGACAAGTTAAAATTTGTGATATTGCTATCAAAAATCGCTGCCCGGGTCCCTAATATCATACCGCCCTGACCGCCAAAATAGTTCCAGCATCCGGCCATATACAATATGGCAAACTGGTCTCCGTAATTTCGTAATTGATATAAATTTACAATACATTTTTATCCGCGTCTATCTAATTTCTTAATTAGTACATTAATTTTCAATATTATAGAAATTAACGTTTAATTTTCCCAGGCCTAAAACTCAAAAATATATACGCAGAGGCGTGACATCAGGCAATTCCTATTTTGACTATTTTGTCAAAACAACTGGCCCAGTGTTGAAAACAATTGTAAGACAAAATCAAAAATAAATATTTCAAACAATAATATGCTTATCATTTAAATTTTATTTAAGGCCAAATACTTTTTAAAATGTTCTGGATAATATTACAATTGCTTTGTTATCATCATTGCCATTATCTTTACGAGCCCCTCCCCTCCTTTCCTTAACCCCACTGGCCCTTTCCCAGTTGGCCAGACACTTATGTCAGTCGGGCAGAGATGTATAATGTCGGATGTACATCAGAGTATATCTCAGTCATGCCCGACTCAGCTATAAATATCATAATCATGCATCCCGATCTCCGACTCGGCATGATGCTGACAACATCATACTTGGGCACTTAGTTGGGAAGAGATTTGCAATAATACCCGATGGAAGGGGGCGGCTACGATCCTCAATAATTTTCTAGGCAAAACATTTTAGATAAGCATTTATATCTTCGTCTGATGGGGATTGCCGACATTGGTTCTGGGCCCCGAAATCTCAAACCAGTGTCAGGGGCCCTGTGATATATTAATCAGATAGTGAGCGTCATGTTTTGACGAAATCTAAAAATGTTGGAAAATAGTAATATTAGAAGGTAGAAAATTGAACAGCCAACACACGTTATGCTACAGAGTGTGTTATATTCGCCATTGGAAATATTAATATTTTTTATTTCCAACCGATGATCTTCATTAACACGAAACCAATAGACTTCATGAGGACTATACTAGTAACGGTAATACAAGTCATAATGAAGTAGGCAGTCACATAGGGGCGAGAAAAGGTCCCATTGAGAGTTGCGAAAGCGATCTATTTGTAGCCATTTCTGGGGTTATGGTACAACATGTCAGAATGCTTGTCGCCATTAGAATCACCAACAGACACTTTGGACCAGACATGACGGTAATCACACCATCCCATGGCCATTACCCATCTAGCACTGGCCATGAAGGTTCCTTCGATATTGGCATAGGTAATCTATGTGCCACCCTCGCATCATGGCACATCACGTTGTCACGACCCTCTCCGTAAAAGTCTTCTATAAAAAATGTGAATCAATTTGAAACACCACCTAGGCGTTAGTTGTAAGCTTGTACTACTAGAGACACCATCACAATATCCAAATTTGATCTATTGAAGCCGCTCTGAGTGTCATGGCAGAGCATGTCTGTGCGACTGTCCCCAATAATATCTCCGACATAAAGTTCAGCAGTGTTATGATTGCACCATCCAAGGGCTCGAAGCCAAGCCCAGGAAATACCAGTAAAGGTTCCATTAAAATTTGCAAGAGCTATTCATTTGGTACCCGAGTTGGAATAATGGCACAGCATATCATCCTTGCCATCTCCATTAAAATCACCAATAAATAGTTGTTGAACGACATGTCCACACCATCTCATATTCGTTTCCTTCCCAGTACCGGCATTGACATTTCCATCACCGATGGCGTAAACAAATCTATTGGTAGCCTTGATTATCGTGGCAAAGCATGTCTGAGCGCCCATCACCATTAAAATCATTAATAAAGACTTGCGTGGTAGCACTATTCTACAGCTCTCTGCCAGCTGGTACCGGTGAATGTCATCATCTTGAGCAAAAGCTACCCATTGTATTCTCGGTATCATGACATAACATGTCCTGTCGACCGTCTCCATTAAAGTCACCCAAGTGGAGTTCACTTCCCGAATGGCTGCGTCATCCAAGGGCACTTGGTGCTTGAAACGTAGCACCAGCATGATGAGGGGAACTTGAGTTATCGGAAAAGGAAGAAAGAAAATTATCTCAATGAAAAAATGTTTTTATTTCACAAACATGATTTCAGTAGATAACAAATTTAAATGTTTGTATTGATAGGTAAATACACAATGATAGTGCCTGGATATATATTTATATATGAACTAAGAATATAAGCGGAAATTAAAGGGCGTGCCCCACCACACTCTTCTCTTAATTTGTATCTTTTGTATGGTGAGTTTTTGTATCTTAGCACGATTTTGTTTTACTTGTTCTCTCCCCCCCCCCTTCCCTACCTCACCCCCTAACTTTGCATCCCCATTTTGGTAGGCAAATCCCGCCTATGACTAAGACTGAGGATTGATACTGAGAGCTTACGGGAGCAAAATTTCCCGTCCAATAACAATTATAGTAATATACCCGTAACTTCACCCGCGTGTTGAAAAGTAACCTTGCAGTGTGATGTCATAATTGCAGATCCAAATTTTGTCCCAAGTTGACCGGACATTCACCGGTACCAGCTGGCAGAGAGCTCCAGTTTGTGTATTTCTTTGAAAATGGATTTGTTATTATTGAGATAAGGTATAACATGAACTTCACAAGAACATACTTAATTTGTTGGCATTGTACCTTACATTGTAAATGAAAGAAAAATTATTGATCATTTCATAGAAATATACAAAAAGACTTGTCGTGCATCTGCAATTATGACATCACACTCTAGTGCAAGGTTGTTTTCAACCGTGAAATGCTTGAAATACAATAACCACTAAACTCCTCATAAGAATAAGAAATCAGCTTGACTTCTTCACCAATTTGTTTCCGCAAGTCTTCTATGTATGTATATACAATTCACGTGATGCAACAGCACAATGGTGTAAAGATTAATTTAATGTAACAGCACAATGGTATGAAGACTCACGTGATGTAACAACACAATGGTATGAAGATTCATTTAATGTAACAGCACATTGGTATACAGATTCACATGATGTAACAGCACAATGGTATGAAAATTCACGTGATGTAACAGTACAATGGTATGAAAATTCACGTGATGTAACAGTACAATGGTATGAAGATTCAAATGATGTAACAGTAACATTGATGGTAGAAATGACATTAATAGAATCCTAAAGCAGAAGCGGTGGCACTGGATTGGGGTGGGCGAGGTGGGGTGGGGTGGGGAAGACAGCTAGATCCTCCCTTTTTTTTTTCAGAATAACAAGAAAATGGCGGAAAAAGTGGGAAAAAAGGACCCCTTCAAAGTTGCTCATAAACATTTTGCTTTTCCTTCTGTAAAATATGCATGTAGATTGGCCCATCAGTCATGCCAGTGTCACGATTTTTGACAAAGTGGTCGGCCAAATGAAGTAACCAGTATATTCCAGTACATATACACAAAAATGTCTACGCTTTTATTCTGAATATTATTTATACCAGGAAACTTGTTAGGGTTACAGATATCTTTATTCTGATCTCTTCACTTGTCTATGATCCCAGGCCGTATCCAATTGGTTACCTCTCAGAGATGCAAACGAAAATAATGCATTGGAAAATTTAGTTATGGTTATCAGGAAGTCTCCTCCAATTATCGAGAAAATTCCTTCAACTATCAGGAAATTGTCTTCAATCTTCAGAAACTTATCGTCGATTTCATGGAAAATATTTTTCAATGTTCGGGAAATGGCGCCAAATAATATGAATGCTTTTCTTACGTATACAGTGAACTTTCCCTGTTTGATGCACTTTTATTGCAAAAATATGGTCCTTTTAGTTGACCCTTTGGAAGCTTTTCTTCCAACAAATGCAATCTAATCTAGATACACGTCTAAGTTAACTCTTGCTTTGAACATATGAATGACAGTGTTTTGTAATATTCATCTGAATTATTTAAAAATCAAATCAAATTGGGAAAAAATTTAGGACGCTCTTAGTCCCAAAATTCTAATCGCCTTCAAACAATCGCTTTAGGTAACACAGGAAAGTTTAGTTAAATGACCTTGCAATCCAAAATGTTTTTACAAATATTGTACAATAAATACATTTTTAAAGATATTTTTAACATTTTGTTTATTTCCAACTTTATTTGTTTGTTTTTTTGCTTTTCAGTATTTTCTGAAAAAATATGGATTTTTTCTACAATGATTATACCCACTACTAAGGTCCATCACTGCTTAATCAGTTCCCATTTAAAAAAGAAATAGAATACATCCTTAAACGGTCATGTTGCTCAAACACATATAATTATTATTTTGACCGTTTCCAGAAAAATGCTTTATTCTGTTGATTAGATCAGAAACATATGATGTGGCATGCAGACTGGGTGGCAGAGAGGTTATATATATATACCTGATATATATATATATATATATATATATATATATATATATATATATATATATATATATATATATATATATATATATATATATATATATATATATATATATATATATATATATATATATATATATATATATTTTTTTATATTTGTATATATATATATATATATATATATATATATATATATATATATATATATATATATATATATATATATATATATATATATATATATATATATATATATATATATATATATATATATATATATATATATATATATATATATATATATATATATATATATATATATATATATATATATATATATATATATATATATATATATATATATATATATATATATATATATATATATATATATATATATATATATATATATATATATATATATATATATATATATATATATATATATATATATATATATATATATATATATATATATATATATATATATATATATATATATATATATATATATATATATATATATATATATATATATATATATATACATATATATACATATATATATATATGTATGTACATATATAAATTTATATATGTATATATATATATATATGTATAATTATATATTTATATATATATATATATGTATATATATATATATATATATATATATATATATATATATATATATATATATATATGTATATATATATATGTGTATATATATATATATATATATATATATATATGTATATATATATATATATATATATATATACATATATATTTATATATATATATGTATTATATATATATATATATATATATATATATATATATATATATATACATATATATAGATATTTACATATATATATATATATATATATATATATATATATATATATATAAAATATATATATATATATTTATATATATATATATATATATATATATATATATATATATATATATATATATATATATATATATATATATATATATATATATATATATATATATATATATATATATATATATATATATATATATCACGCTTGAAGAAACATGCGGCAATACGGATGATCACGAAATGGTTGCAAAAGCCTAATGCAGAAAATGCTTTGTGAACCATGCATGTAGGGCAAATATATAATAAGCCCGTAGAGCAAAAAATGATGTCTCTATAAAAATTGTTGGTCAATTTTGCACCTAAAGAAAACTATTGTATTTATACCCCAGCAGGTTGTTGGGCTCCCAAGTTTCAACTTATAATTCATCAGTTCATGAAGCATATTGCTTGAATTTCTCTTAAGAATAGTTTTAAAATCCAAAAAGGTTGGAAAGTGTTATATCTTTCGGGGCTTTGTACCCTGCACTCCCACTTTTCTGCTACATGTTTATACAAATAAGTTGTAGTTTTAAATAGAAAAGTATGTCATGTGCTGAAAACCTGGAAATTCTTTCTCCAATAATGGCTTTCAGTTGCTGACTTGGGAAATGAAACTGGTGTAAGCTCTTAGATATTATTACTTTGTTCGAGAATCCTCAAAAGTAAGGAAAACATCTTGATCTTATAGTTTCTCCATAGTATAGGCCTTGGCCTACTGATAAATGCGATTGTTTGTTGTTGTTTTTTTGTCTGTAGGCTATATATACATCATCCCTCAGGTTTCAGACTAGATAAATCAATATAATTCGCTATGATACCCAAATTTCTGTATACCATTCTTATATACACAAAACAAATTCCAAAAAATTGCACAAAATTTCCGGAAATTGCACAGAAATTGAAGCAAATTTCACGAAAATGAATGAAATTTTATGAAAATTAATGGAAGCCATGGCAACTGACCCTTTCAAATCAATTCATTAGACCTTCATTCTTGCGGGAGGGCACCCTTCCCCCCCCCCCTCACCGCTCAGCCTCTTCAGCTCGCACCTACGGTTCCTACGTCCTGAACCAAATAAGCAAACCAAAAGCTATTTACAATTTAAAAGAATGAAAACATCTGTCTATGATAAGACTGGAGCTTACCTGATTATCTCTTTTCAATATGTCTAAGGGGAGCTGTTTTAACACGATCTTGTCTCAATCTTAATACGGCAAACATTCGCAAGTAGTTCCTTCAGCCGTTTGAGAGTACGTGTTATAATATTTTTTGAAAGCAAAGACTTAAATTCGAAAGTGCATTTCCTCTGATAAGAAAGGGTCAATTTCACAATTAGTGCACGAGACTTAAGAACATTTGATTGACAATGTTACAAATATGAATTAGTTTTTTTTACTGGTAAATACAAAACATTGTCCAACGGGGTCTTAAGTAATTCAAATATTGTACAAAGTACATTATTTACGGCAATCGACCTCACATGATTGTTTTTATTCTGAGAGAGCAATTCTTTTAGTTGCCAATGGCCTTACTGCCCTTGACTTACCTGTGCCTTGAGCAAGGACGTAGCTAGGAATCTGAAGGAGGAGGGGAAAGTTTTTCGGGAAAAGAGAGA
This sequence comes from Chiridota heheva, assembly GCA_020152595.1. Taxonomy (NCBI): domain Eukaryota; kingdom Metazoa; phylum Echinodermata; class Holothuroidea; order Apodida; family Chiridotidae; genus Chiridota; species Chiridota heheva. Next base: position 391,447 of record JAIGNY010004569.1, on the reverse strand, counting down.
TCAGCCCCTCCCTCCTCACCCAATTTACGAGATTAGTCCCGTATGCGTATGATCAGATCACCTCATTGGGTCCGGTACAAACTATTTTTTTTACAGAGATTGGAACTTTTTACTCAATTTATTGGGGCTGACCTTTTCTACCGGTTTTCGTAAGGGTTCAAAAGTAGCTTAATCATGAATGTTTTTGGAAAATTGGCTGCTATTCGGAAAATTAAACAAATGTTTCAGATAATTGGCAGTAACACAAGCTTAGAAGCCCATACAGTTATTCATTCAATAAACCGTCCAAAAGTGATATTAGGCAAGGGAGCGACCCCACCCCCATCCCCAACCCCTCCTCGGATACGTTCCTGCCTGCTTTTTACAGAAATCTTGAATACATTTATAGATTATGTGGTTAGTAAGAAAACGATCTGACGAGTTTATCATCAACATGATCTGAAAAATAATATGGAAATGAAGGAAAATGTTATCACTTAGTTTGGCACGTTAGTGATAAAAAAAACCTATCTTTCTTTATTCAACCATAACTTAGTGTTTAGACGGTACAACATGTTTGATGGATCAATTTTTTGTGTTGATATATGTTTACGTGTGTAAGTCTCCAGATGTAAAGTTAGATTCGCTTAACGGATGTAGCCATTTACTCCCCTTTTCGAAATCAAAATGGACAATTTTTTGTATAAATCCTATGGCTTTTTGAAGTGTTTTATATCCTGTCATAATTTAGCTAAGTTTTTCCAATACGAGTAAAATTTTCTATAACCAAGGATGTACGAACGATATATTCGTACAATGCGTTAACCACTGAAGTTCGTCTGAATATTAAATAGGACGTATTGTATATTGTGTTGCTGTAATGGCAAAATCAATTTCATTAAAAAACATTTCTTTTTTCTGTTTTAAAGAATAAAGTGATTATTAAAATTACAGTTTATACTGGACTGATCAAAAGATAACAAATGCATAACTTGTTTTTACAGTCGGCTCTACTCATTTACATAGTCCCTGTAAAATACTTCTACAAGTTGCTACCAGTTACGTTTCGCAAATATTGTGTAAATCCAAATTGACGTATGTACATTTGCTCTATATCATATTGATATATTTGATGTACCAAACCAATATTTACCTTCATACTAGCTGGTTTGTTTAACATGGAAAAAGAGCTGCCATAATAAAAACTACCTGGATTGAACCAAGATAACCAGCGGTAATAACTCCCTTTATTTCATCAAGGCAGATTTAAATAGAGTATGGGCACCAACGTCATCCGCGCAAGGGGTTGGAATAGAATCACTGGTCAAAAAATTGTAAACAAACAAGAAGCGCACAGCAAAATGCGCTCTTGGTTTGCCTTCACGTGTTGACATCTTTCATATCAAAACTGAACATTGCTAAAAGAAAAAAAAATCGTTCATTTCTGTTTATTTTGCAATAAAAAAACGATTAATTTTGCATTACTGAAAGTGTCTGTCGGCTTTTCACATTGTCAATAAGCGTAATTCTTGTACAGTGGGCATTATATAAATACTTACTTCTAGGACATATTAGGTACCCAGCTGAGTGCGTGTGATGCCACATGCACACACTCTATGAATGAATCAAAGGTAGAGCTCCGTGAATAAACACTAAATAAACAGAAAGGTAACTGAACTTCAGTTTACTTACAAAACTGCTAAATGATCTACAACCGATATTTAATGCGTGACGTGTATGATTTGAGTGAGTCTGTTATGTAGAAGTTATGTCACGCTCAACATTGTGTCAATGACACAAAGACCTGTTAGATAACATTTGAATGTAGTACACGCTATAGCCACTACATGGCTTCTATACACAGTACGCAAGTATTGCCTTGCAAGTGCCCCACTGAGTGAGGTGTATATCTCACTTAAAGACACCTTGATCCGAGCCTTCGATGGTTCGAGCCTCCATGTACTTTTATTTCTCTGCATGGATCCATTCCAGATGGCATTTTGATGGCACCAAAGATCTGGGCCTCCTATAGCGTCCCAGTCCGACTGGTTTACAGATTTAGTATTGTTCAAATATACAGTAATGTATGAAATTCAATTGATGGATGTATGCTGATGTTAACTGGGTTGCATATCATATTATACAAGAGCCGAGGAGACGGGGCCGGGGGAAAGGGTGGGGATGGAGGGGGGGGGGACTTATATCCCGAGAGGATTTCACATTTACAGTTTTTCAGGTTGGAAAGTAAAATCGGGAAATTATTAACATAAAATTGAAACAATTGGTAAAATTATAGATGATTTGGTAAAATTATATGAAATTTTGGTCAAATTTGTCAACAACAAATTTCCCGATTTCCTAAAAATTGATCAAAATTTCTTCAGAATTGAAGAAAATTGCCTAAAAATAAAAAAACAATTCCAGAAAATTAAAGATAATAATAATATAATTGAAGAAAATGTACCGAAAATAAAGGTAAAATTGAAGGAAAATTTGGTATATTGATTGAAAATTTTGTCCAATTTCTCCAAAATTGACAATTCCTTCAAGACCGAGCAAAGTTACCCAAAAATTGCCTTAAATGAAGAGCTAAATTTTCCAAAAATTTCCACAGTTCACCAAAATTTCAAGAAAAATGCCCAAAGATGAATGAAGTTTCCCTAAAATTGACGAAAATTTTCTAAAAATGAAGGAAAAATTTAAAAAAATTGTATAAGATCAGAAAATTGTAATAGAAGGTAGATTTATTTAAAATTTTGGTCAAGTTGTCAACAAATTTCCACAAAATTGAAGAAAATTACTTATAAACGAATGAAATTTTCCGAAATTTGGTTAACTGTGTCAACAAATTTCCCCAGAATCGGCAAAAAATTACTAAAAAATCGAACAAAATTACTTACAAATGAAAGAAATTGCCTGAAAGTGAAAGGAATTTCCCGAAAAGTGAAGGAGATTATCAACAACAGTCTGTCAGCGATGGAACTTAATTCACCAATGCAACCCCCTCCACCCTTTCTCTCCCCTTCCTCGCCTTCCCCTAAGAGGTGACCATTTGAACGTCCCTGCATAACACACTATATGGTTGGGAGTTAGCAGGTTAGTGTACAGGCTTAAATATGGACGTAGTAGCGCCTTTTATTTTCGTCATTTACTTTTTCAACGCCCCCTTCCCCTTCCGCCCACTTTAAAAATTGCTCCGCGGTCCGTGTACTATGTCTCTTATCAAGTGATTTGCACTACGAAAATCCCCTTTACGAAATATCGTCTGACAGTGTTGCTGGGAACAAATTTCATCTACGACATGTACAGGTTGACTATTATGATAATATATACTTTGGGTTTATAAATTTAACTGTGAAAAATATTGGATTGAATCGAGGATTAGGTAAGGGAAGTAAATCACACAGCAAACTAACATCCTTGGTGCCCTCAAATAAAAACTGGCATTAAAATATGACGAGACCTCTATGTCGAGCTTTTAGTTGTAGCCTTTATATACTGTTCCCTCACATAATTAAATAAGTTCATGTTCTAACTTTGAGAAAACTCAGTTATTTTTTTTCATCACGTACTTTCGTTATGCATTCGAGTTTTTTCACAAAAATTGAACACAATTTTATTGCAAAAGAACCTAACAATTTATAGGGGTACCCGTGGGGTTGCCTGTGCATGGTTGTGGTTGTTTCCATAGACACTTCCAGCTTCCCAGCCTGGTGGCGTTGTTTTAGAAATTCACCGTCTACTGATCCAATTTTTGCCATAAATAGGCAGTGGAGGATGGGGGTGGGGTGGGATGAAGACAATGGCAAAGGTTAATCTAGGCGTTGTTTGGGAAATGGATTATCCAAAAATGTTCAATGTATGATGAAAAGGACCAGATCTTTTGACTGAGTCTTCCAATTGGCCTAACGATTGAATGATTTTCTGCTTGTCGCCGGTTGGACATTCAAGAGGGACATTTTACGGTAAATCTCCAAATTCTCTTTGTAATGAACTCATGTGCATATAAATAATGGAGCATTTTATGTTAAAATTGATCTCTTATGTTTCTCTTATCATTTGCAAGGCTTCGACAGGGCCGTAATTTTTCTTCACAAAGAGTGGGGGTTGATTAAGGGGTGGGGGGCAGGGTCCAGGGCCGAATTTAAGAACTTGATGGGTCTGGTGCTGAGCTCTGATCAGAGGCCTAGGAGAACGACTCTTGAAACACAATCAAACGACAGTTTCCTTGTTTTTGATATTGCGAAACTGTTAATTCTTGATTAAATGGCACTGTGTAACAATAGACTTACGTGGTTACTTAACAAGTCAAGGGTGCACAGTACTAATACATACCGCTTTTGCCTGCGCTGTGCTTTTCATCGTCATTACTATTTCAAAACCTTACAACCGTATATGCAGGCCTATTTGGCGTATTTGTTTCACAAACAAAAAGTCTATGAAACAGAGAACAAAAAAAAGATCTACAATTTTTTTCTTTTTTTTTTTGGTTTTTTTCTTTTCCCAAGGGGCCTAGAGTTACAGCCCCTCAGCCCCAGGTTAATCCTAGCAGCGCCGTTAACCTCACCCAGAAAGTGTGTGTGTGGTAGACGGGGGGGGAGGGGGATGGGGAAAACGGCTTCTTAAAGAGGGGCGGCAAGAGGCAATTTTTCCCCCAAATGTACTGATTTTTGCAATTCTACGGAAAAGTGAGGGAGGGCATGAGGCCAGGTTTCACCTTTACAAAATAGGGGGACAATGTTTTCCAAAACATCAAGTATTTTCTCCAATTCTCCCTAAAAAGTGTGAGAAGTTCCTGCTCCTGATGATACTTAGTGGTCGTGACGCGTATAAGGGGACGTTTTTCTCCATATGAATGATATTATATATTATATTAATTTGTTAATAATCTTTCTCTTTCACTTCAAAATAATAGCACATCATATTTGTTTGCTGATGAAACCAATTTATATCATGAGATAGCATTCACAGAAGATTGTGAAAATTTGCAGAAGGATATTTTTCATGTATGAATGGTTTGAAAAATGGATACGTTCCACCTGACATGAAAGATTCGCTCCCTTCAATCTGCGATGTTCGGTTTTTCCACATGTTAGAAAATCGAACATCTTAAAGCCACTCAGTTATTGACGAGTCGGTTGGGATATAATTTAAACTTATAAGATCTGGCAGGTATGATGAGGAGGTATCTAATGTTGTTCCTCTAATACAAGGCGCTCTCACTCATCGACACAGTCATAAAATCTTCAATAGAAGACCAAGGTCAAATATCAGAAAAAATAATTTTTCTTTTTGGGTGGTGGACTTATGGAACAAAATGTGAATCTGAATCTGAATCAATTAGGTCGGCAAAAATCCTTCAAGAGGACATGAACGCTTGAATCGCCAATTATTCAGGCCTTCCAGGGAAGGATGGATAAGTTTTGGATCAATCAGCCAATGAAGTACAGATATACTGAAAGCATCAACTTATTCAGACAACATCTTTTTGCAGAATTAAATGATTCAGAAGAAGAGCTGGTACAAGAGGAACTAAGGGGCCTTCTACCAGAAAAGGATCTGTAAAAAAAGTAAGTAAAAATAAACTTTCTATATTGAATGCTATTTTACTTATATACCACCTTCCCATTTGTTTGATCACGGTCTTTACAATTTTCCGACGGAGGATGGCCTATATTGTTCGACAGGCGGTTGCATTACATGTAATATAGCTTGTTTTACTTTACCCTGGCACAGTTCTTGCGTATTTATGTTCTCACTTTGTTCAGATTTCAAGCATGCCATTTTGTAAAATGAATCGGGCTTTTACTTGAGCTACTTTCAGTAGAGCTTATACCTGTTCCACGAATTTTTAAATAGTATATGCATGCACAATAAAAGGGGTGATACTTAAACGAATGCCCATTGAAATAAACACAGAAAAACGAATAATCGTTGAGTTTACTGCATGTACAAACTGTGCATACTGCGAATCCGCATTGAGTAACGCGAACAGTAATTTCTATATAAGGAATGCCCGTTGAGATGTACACAAAGCATATAAAGCTAGGCTACATGTAGCTAATACTATAGCCTTAACATGACAAATTATGGTTCGGTTATTATGTTTACCTGTGTGGCCACCCTTAGCGAGGATGGCCTAAGGATAGGAGGTTTAAAAACCCTTAAAGATCCTGTTCTTCATTATTCCTGACATTAATAAATTGAGTGTAGGCCTAGGTGCATTTACAACTGCTTGTGGCACTGAGTTCCAAGTTTTCCAAATTCTACAAAAGTATGAGTATTTTCTTAAGACCAATCTACATGTAACATTATTAAGTCTAATTTTCATACTTTTGCCCCTGGTATTTGAATTTTTATTAAAGTCTATAATTCCTGTGATATCTATATTTATTTTCCCTTGTATAATGTTATATAATGTAATTAAGCCTTGTGGTAAATGTCTTTTTTCCATTGTCATTAAGTTAAGTTTAATCTATAGTTATATGCTTTTTTCTTTATCCCTGGAATTAGCTTGGTTATTCGTCTTTGTACCCCCTTCTATTAGTTTTATAACCCTTTTAAGGTAAGGTCTCCATACTGGAACACAGTACGTCAATGTGGGTCTTACCGATGCTTTATATAGCTGCATTATAACTTTTTTTTCTCGAAATTATTAAAGTTTCTCTTGATCATTCCAATTATGTTATTTGCTTTTTTGGTAGTTTCTACACATTGCTTGCTAAACTTAATGGTGGCACTGATGTAAACCCCTAAATCTTTTTCCTCTTTGGATTGGCTAATTTGAATATTTTCCATGTAGTATGTGTAGTTTGGGTTTCCATATCCAAAATGTAGAACTGAACACTTTGACTTGTTGAATGACATCTGCCAGTCCTTGGCCCATGCTAATAACGTATTAATGTCATTTTGTGGTCTTCTTTAGTCCTTATTGGACAAATTACTTCAGTATCATCTGCAAATTTGCTTAAAATTGAATTTACTCTATTGTCCATGTCATTCATGTACATGTATATTGTGAAGCATTCAGGTCCTAGCACTGACCCCTGTACTACCGAGCTTGTAACATCAACCCAACTTCATGCTTTGCCATATAGTACTACCCTATTTTAAACCTAACTCTAACCGTGACAAATATCAGATTTGTTGATGATCAGATCAGATGTAAATATTGTGGTTTAACTTGATTTTGATGATAAAAAACAACTGGAGTTTTATTTTTAAGGCATCAAAATTTTTCCCTGATTTTGCACTCAAGGAGGGAAGTTTTTGAATATTTTTTGGCAGAGGATAGATTCTCGATGAATCTATCTTGCAATCTTTAAGAGGTTCATGATCAGGGTTGCCCAAGTTTTTAAAAGAAGAATACAAAATTAACAAAATTTGAGGTTTTTCCATGCAGCTTGACCCTAATGACCCTGTGCTTGCCATTTCAAGTGTGGCCAATATTGTTTTCATGGATGAAAATGCTAGGCTGAAAGTTCTAGTTCCAGCTGGAACATCCAGCCGGAAATTTGCTTTGCATTCTGGCAAGTTCGGCAGGATCTTGGAATGCTGGTTCCGGTGCATCCTTATTAGGTAACCCTTAAATCTCTTGGAAACAGCAAAGTGGTACAGTGTATTCCAACCAGGAAATTTAAAGTGGGCGACCTAAACCTCATTACTGAGGAATTCTATTGAAATTTTCTCAGTTGGTCATTATAGAACGTGCAAATTTGAAAATGCTCAAATCGCAAAGCCTCCAGGAGTTTCACCTCCCAAACCCCACAATAACTTACTAAGCTCTGGAAAACAAAATGGTACTAGGTAGCAAAAACAAATCAAACAGCAGGCTGGAATAAGAATCAGATATGAAAAAGGCTCAGAAATTTTATCAAGTAGCAGCCACTTAAGATTCAAAATTCCCAAGTCATTTGCAGCTTAGATTTCATCATTAAAGCCTCTGAAAAATCTAAAAGTCACAGAGCATCCAGGGGCGAGCTTTACCCTGGACCCTACTAGGAGCCCTTTAGTCAGGGGTTGAATTTAAAAAAAAAACACTGTTCTGGATCAAATTTCACTGTTCTTACATTTTTTCAATAAATAAATCAATTTTTTGTTTTTAATTGGATACCCCATTTTTTCCATAAGATATACTTGTACAGAGAAAAACAAATAGATAATAGTCAGAAGGCTGCTGCTCACATGTCAAAACTCTTAAACCAAGTAAGGCTGTAAGATGTATCGTATGTATATGCGGTAAATACGTAATGGAACCCATGATAGTTGCGTTCACATGCTTGTTTTACAGTATCGGGGATGTGAGTGAGACAAAAAAATATTTATAAGATTATTAATATGTAGCACAAATTATTACGTCTTTGGCAAATAACATGGGGGCATGGGAGGGGGGTATGGAGGGGTAATTTAACCATACCATGTGCTGAAAAATATATTTTCCCAACAAACAAAAACTTACAGGCAGGGAGAAAAATAAATTCATGTACACCAGTTTGGCATTCATATACGAAGCAAGATTCCAGGAAAATTAAAAAAGTACAGAAAAAAGCAACCAAATTGATCCTTCTATTCAAGATCTTCCATATTGAGACTGTTTAAGAATTATTGGCATACCTTCACTTTCAGCATAGACGGGTCAGAAATAATATGATACAAGTGTATAAAAATGTACATGGTTTGAAAGACATTAATTTTGAGACTTTTTTTGAGCAAGATAAAGATTTCAGGACAAGAGGTCACACTTGGAAATTAAAAAAAGCTAGATGCAGGACAACGCCACACCTATCTACTTTTGCTTTTCACATCATCAATACTTGGAACAGTTTGAATTATCATGTTGTTAATTTTAAGTCAGGACTAAATGTGTTTGGGAATGATCACTGGTTAAAGTTTAACCCTGACTGCCTGTAATTGCTGGCTCTTGTCCACTGCATGTTTGAAGTGTTCGAAAAATCTGTCTGCAAGACTGATTTGTACAATGTATAATTGGATTGTAGATGAAGGCAACAAAGCAACAAGTCTACGTGAATTGAATCTTTATTTCCACATACATGTACATGTACTTCCAATTACAATATTATTCATACATCTTCATATTTAAAGTTTTTTTTACAGAACAAAATTACATCAATATGATATGAATTTAAAGAAAGATAATACAAACAATTACACAAGTAAAGTCCAAGGTAAATAGATTGATAAGACCGTACACCAAAGCGTATGAATAAAGTGGAAGACAAAACAAGTTAAATTGTATTACTAGGAAGATGTGGGGAGACCTAAAAGAAGCAAAGCTTATCTGGATTAGGCCACCGAGGAAGGAAATAAGCAGAAAGGAAAACTAAGAAGTAAGAAAAAGAAAAGAAATCTAAATCCCTGAAAGAAACTGTCATCTAAAGGATCCTTCCCACCCTTCCTCTACCCTTTTCCCTGCCCTTCCCTACCCCACCCTTCCTACCCCTGCCCCTACTTATCTATTCCCCCTCCCCATCCCCCCAAAAAGAAATGGTCGCTAAAAGAGTTCTGACTGACTTTTTAACAAGGAGGCCTAAAGCCTATTTTTGAAGACAGACAAAGATTTTGAGTTTAAGACATGCTGATCTAAAGAATTCCATAGCTTGGGGCCAGTGAAATTGATAGTTTTATGTACTAAAGAAAAATACGAGTGATGTTGGAATAGTTTTGCACTGTTCCTCATATTGTGGGAATGCACTGCATTAACAGGAGTAAACGAACTTGCAAGATGTGGAGGTAAAATGCCATGGATATATTTGTACATGAAGATTCCTAATTTATACCTAAAGATATTGTATAATGTTAAGATCATAAAATAGAGGTGCAGAATGTTGCATATATGAAGCATTACAAATAAACCTTGATGCGCGTTGTTGAAGCACATGAATCTTGTTAACCAAAGTAGGACAAGCATTTCTCTAAATGATGTTGCAATAAAACAGATGGGGTAGAATAAGTGTGTTGCAAATAGATATCCCTCGATATAATAACAATAATAATGAACACTTGTTATGTGCCAGTATCCATCAAAAGTAATGCTCATGGCACAGCGACAACAATTAATGACAAAACAATGTAAACAAAAAAGAAATAATAGTTAAGAAAACTGCAAAATACATACATACAAGAACAAATATAAGCTTAAAAGTGATCCGAATCAGAACAAATGAGGAATGCCTTTAATGATGATTTAAAAGAATTGAGGGAAGGACTAAGTTTGATGTTGTCTGGAAGTCTGTTTTATAAAAAGGGGGCAGCAGAAGAAAATGAATGTTTACCCCATGTTCTAGAAGTACGTGGAATGGCTAATTGAAGTTTGAAATTAGATAGCATGAACTGCATGCATGGCGTAAAGACCTATATGAGATTAAAAGATCAGAAATATATGTGGGAGACAATGCATGAGTAGACTTATACACAAAAACAAGTATTTTAAAAACAATTCTATGATGAATGGGTAGCCAGTGTAAATTCCTTAAAATGGGAGTAATGTGTTCAGTTGGTTTTTTTAGGGTAACAATCCTGGCAGCAATATTTTGTAAGCGGGAGAGATGTTTGATTTGATTGGCTGGGAGACCATATAAAAAAGAGTTACTCATATCAAGGGGGGAAGAGACAAAAGCATGAACTAGTTGTTCAGTGGCAGGCATTGTTAAATATTTTCTGAAATAATGAAAAGATGAAGATTCAGAAATTTCAGAGATATGGTCAGCCATTGACATATCAGCATCAAAAATGGAGCCAAGGTTACGAACTTCTTCAGCATTACCAATTTGAAGAAAAGGGAGGTTGATTTAGTTACGCTGACGTTTGGAACCAAGAATAGTAAATTCAGTTTTATCATCATTTAACTTTAAAAAGTTGGAGGACATCCACTTGCGTATTTCAACGATACATGATTCAAGTTTATGTAGTGCAATATTTGCTTCAGCTTGATTTAGATTAAACGAAATATATAATTGTGTGTCATCGGCATACAAGTGGTAATGAAGATCATATTTACATCTAATCTTACCAATAGAACTAGTATAAATGGAAAACAAAATCAGACCGAGTACACTCCCCTGCGGCACTTTAAATACAAGCTTAGATGGTGAAAAAGTGTTATCATTAATTTGTACACATTGTGACCTGTTAGTTAGATAGGACATGAACCATTGTAATATAGTTCCATTAAAACCAATATTTTGAAGGTGATTGATTAACAGGCAATGATCCACAGTGTCGAAGGCAGCGGATAAATCAATAAGGACAAAGGCAACAAGTTTACCTTTATCCATTGCTGCAAGAATGTCATTTTGGACTTTAGGTAATGCAGTCTCAATACTGTGATTTGGTTGATAAGCCGATTGATGATTGTCAAGAAGATTGTTGTGCTGAAGAAAAGGTGAAATTTTACACAAGGAGTTTCGACAGAAATGGAAGATTAGATACAGATCGATAGTTCTTTAAAACATCTGGATCCAAACCTGATTTCTTTAATAGAGAACGAACAAGCGCTGACTTTAAAGATTCCAGAAAAATTCCTGAAGTGAGTGACTGATTGATAATATGAGCTACAGTATTATTGGAACAAGTGAGGCAGTGCAGTCTTTTACCAGTTTGGTTGGTATTGGATCAAGATTACAGCTTTTGTTGGGGTATTGCTTTATCAATTTCTCAACTTCAACGAATGTGGTTGGTTCAAAGGAAGTAAGCTTTGAGTCACAATTGTCAAAATGTGCAACAGATGGCATAATACATACATGAGATTCAAATTCATCACAAATTACTTTGATTTTATCACTGAAAAAAGTACAGGATTTGTTTGCAAGATTATTATCGGAGTCACACTGTGGAATTGGTGAAGAACGTTTCCGGTGAAGAAGTTTATCTGTCACATGGAAAAGTTGTTTTTGATCTGAACCACAGTCAGTAATAGAAAAATGGGTCAGTTTAGATTTGCAAATAAGTCCATTTACGAGGTTGCGTTGAATATGGTAAAGTTGATGATCAATCTCAAGTCTAGATCTACGCCACTTCAGTTCTAATTTGCGACGCAGGTATTTCGCCTCAGTAATTTCCTGGCTATACCATGATACATGAGGTCTTACGGTTATTGTGCGGGTTTTGGGAGGAGCATGCAAATCCAGAAGAGAAGAAAGGCTTGAATCATAATTATGAAGGTTTTGTGAAAGGGAAGCAGTTAAATAGTTACAAAATACTTCTGAGTTTCTGATGTCATCACAGAGGGAACCAAGATTAATATCATTCAGATTTCTTGTAGTTATTGTTTTCTTTGGTGGTTGAGGTCTTTGAAGAGCAAGTGCACATGTTATAATCAAATGATCAGACAGACCGTCTTCTACACAAAATATTTGAATTAATAGGGTCATCAGAAAACGCCTTATAAGCAAGTCCAAAGTTTGTTCCTGTTTATGAGTCAGGGATGTAATTTGTTGTTGAAGACTGGAAGATGACAATAATTCCAAAATTGAATGGCATCAGGATCATTGAGGTTGTCAACGTGTATATTGAAATCACCAGTTATGATGAGGTTATGAGGCACTAAAATGTATGAGTCAATAAGTTCACTAAATTCACATGTAAATTGAGAGAATGGTAATCCCATCTTTGGAGGTCTATACACAAATCAATGAAATAGATGTTGAAGGAGACAACAGTTCAACTTTAGGCAATTTAAATGTGGTTAACTCTCTTTTATTAGGGACTTTGACAGATAATCTAGATTTATAAAGGAAGGCAACACCACCTCCTTTCCTGTTGAGCCGTGGAACATGATAAAAATTGTAACCATGTGGAGTAATATCCCCAATAACGACAGTTTTCAGAGCGTAACCATGTGTCACATATAGCAACAGCATCAAAATTCTTATCAAAGCACAGGTCAATTAGTTTAGTTGTTTTATTGCGGACTGATTGGGCATTAAGCATACAAAATTTTACTTGACGACTAATTCTGAAATGTTTATGTTTCTTCTTTCCTGCTCTTCGTCCCCTAGGCCTCCTCTTTAAACCAAGATCATCAATGGCTGACCATACTACAGGAGAAAGTTTGAATTTTCAATTATTAAGTTCAAGAAGCTAAATTCTTGAATAACACAGATTTGAATAAGCATGAGTGTCAATATACTTAACAATGTGATTTTGAGGTCCAGGGTTTATATCAATATCACCGGCAAGAAGTAAACGGTGCTGAAAATATGTACAAAAGTTGTTATAATATTCAGTTTTTAGAGAAAAGGCATCACATTTTTGACAAATTAATAAACACGATTTCCATACAGGGACATGGTAGACATGTAAAGTTTGCTGTACAGAAAAACACCAAAACAAATTGAAAACATTCCATTATCTAAAAGCACTTTAAGTATCTTTAAGTAGCAGCTTTTATTGTATCCAGATAAGTTCACTAGTGGCAACTCTTTTATAATGATACTTCAAATAACAATGGGCTTAAGATAACAAAAGAAACTAATGCCAAGCAGCAAGCAGCAAGCAGCAAAAAGTTCCTATGCATAGGATACTAGGATAGGTCCTGTACAATTCCATAAAAAAAGTTTCAGCAATGTTTTTACTAAAAAAGTAGCGAATTTCCAAGAAAATTGTGAAATATTAATCAATTCAGCGGTGTCCTGGCATCTATTACTTTTAGATGGTGTAAGAAAAACAGCACAAAAGTATGAAAATACAGCAACAATAAGTGCAAATTGAGGAGCAATGATGTGTCTGTGTCAGCCCTCAGTGAAGGCGTCTCGATATAAATGATTTAAATTTATAAAGAATTTTAAAGGGCTTTGAAATAGTATTTGCCACTTTTTGAATGTGAGATTTACAATTTAAATTTTGATCAATGATTACACCAAGAAATTTTGTCAAATGGACAGAAGAGATACTACGGTTGTCAATCTTTAGATCATTTTGGTAACGGACTTTTGGTATGGGTGAAATATCATAAAATTAGTTTTATTTGTGTTCAGAGAGAGCTTGTTTGCTTCAAACCAATTGGATACATTTATAAGTTCCTTATTCATTACACACTCGGCTTCTTTAAGATCTAAATAAGTGAACAGAATCTTGGTATCATCTGCAAATGATAGGAAAGACAATCAAATTGAGGTGTAACGAATATCATTGATATATATAAGAAACAACAGTGGTCTTAGAACAGAACCTTAAGGGACACCACAAGTAATGTCATCGTAATTAGAATTGATTGACTAAGAGTTTACAAACTGTTGTCTATTGGTAAGGTAACCATAAAACCAGTCCAATGTTATCTAACGTATGCCGTAATGATGAAGTTTGTCTATGATTTACTGTGCCTTTGAAAGATCAAGAAATATATCTATAGCAAACTGTTTATTTTCAAAGGCGAATGAGATTTTCTGAATGATGTCAGAAACAGCCATATAAGTAGAAGTATTTTGCCTAAAACCCATATTGAGAATTGTTGAATATATGGTATTTACAGAGATACGCATTAAGTCTGTTGAAAACAAGTTTTTCTAATAATTTTGAAGGGGAAAAAAGGAATGGAGATAGGTCAATAATTTTGAACACAATGAACATCACCAGGTTTGAATAAAGGTATTACTTTAGCAACCTTAAGATTACGTGGTACAATACCAGATCTTAAAGACATCATAAAAATATAAATCTACGGTTGAATGACGAGTCAATAGTACTTTTTATAACATTTACATATTTATTGTCAAAACCTGGGCTCTTATTGCTACACTCTTCTAATACAAGCTTAAATATTTCATGATTATTTGTAGGATACATAAAAAACAAATTACTACAAGAACCACTTAAAATCTCTGAAATTCACATTGTGGCTTTGAATGTAAGAAGATAGTTTTCTACCAGTAGTAACAAAATGACTATTAAAAATATTTGCTACTCTTAAAGGATCAGAAGCAATTTTATCATTGTGAATAATGTGGTCTGGTATAGAGAGCTGGGGCAACTTTTTCTATTTAAGACAGAATTTATCAATTGCCAAGTCTTTTCATGTTACCTTTATAATTTGCAAACTGAGAATCAAAATGCCTTTTTTTGGTCACATGAATAACTTCAGTTAACTTATTTGTGTACTTGGTCTACTTAATCTTATTGGATTCAGTCCGGCATGAAATGAAATCTTTATAAAGCTTATTTTTGTACGAATAGACTTTAAAATACACATAGAGATCCATAAAGAATCTTGTTTTCTCTTGATGCCCCATTTCTGCTTTAGTGATCAACATTGATTAAACACATTGGTAAAGATATTGATAAATGCATCATAAGTTACATGACTTACTTACCTCAACCTTGGTAAGATATGGGGATGTTTGAACAAAAAAATATGCCTTCAACAATAGTTATTAGCTGTTTTGTATGAATTATAATGTGTGGGTCAATTGGTAAATCTAACCTCTTCCGGCTGATTATCGACGTTATACGAGTGACACAGTCAATTGGATTAAGACCATGTGGTGGGCAATCATATTTTGTCAAAAAGCAAAAACAATTGGGTTCACGCACAAACTTAAAAGAACAAACCTTGAAAATCCCATCTTGCACGTATCTCACTCATACTCAACAATTTTAAATTTCCTATCACGCGAGGATAAAAGCAGTAAATTGGGATTCCCCACCTGCATTAGCGCCACAGACCTGGGCCTACGCAATTTATGTTGTGCGCAAGTCAGTCCATTATTTTGCAATCTGGCAACTTGTCACAATTTTTGTTTATCTCAATGAAACTTATTTCAGTCACGCCTGTTTTTTACCGTACTGCTCTCACCCTAATGATTGGTCCCACTGCACAGTGTACTAAACATACAGTGTACATGTACATCATGTAACATTATTGCATTATTAACCCTTACTTTACCATGCGGCGATATTATCGCCGTTTTGGGTTCCCCACCTTTGACTCTGCCTCTCGAGCGCATTAAAAAAAAAATGCTGGTAGAGTGAGGGCCAATGAACCTGCGACAAATGTGCTAACTCGAAAATATATGCAGCATGATCCCAATGGGCGGCCCAGCAGGTCACTGAAGCATAACGAGCCCGACTCTGTAGCTTGGAAGACAGGACCCTTCAATAATCAGCCCTTCTTGATTAAGCCTTACTCTACCACGTGGGAAATTATTGCTGTTTTGGTTTCCCCATCTTTGACTACGCCTCATGAGCGCATTTTCAAAAAAGTGCTGGTAGAGTAAGGGTTAATGAACCTGTGACAAATGTGCTAACTCGAAAATATATGCAGCATAATCCTGGTGGGCGGCCCAGCGGATCACTGAAGCGGAGCGAAGCCAACTCTGCCGCTTGGAAGACAGAGGACCCTTCAATAATCAGCCCTTGATCAACCCTTACTCTACCACGCGGCGATATTATCGCCATTTTGGGTTCCCTATCTTTGACTCCGCCTCATATGTGCATTTTCAAAAAAGTGCTGGTAAGTAAGGGTTAAGGCTTTGACCATTCATGTGCACAAGTTTAAAGCTTGCAAATTTCGCCATGTTTAATCGATCGCAGAAATTTTAAAACTTGCGGCTCTACACAGCCCTTTCAGCCATTTTCTAGGCAATTTTGTTGTAACAAAATGAAGATGGAACTCCATTTTTACCAATTATTATCGACTGGATGTATTTTTAAAACATTCTGAAAAGTATTTCATGGTTTGTGAATCATTAAACTTGCCTAGGACCTAGTGTTAGAACTAGTATGTACGGGGTGTATACATCGTGAGTTCAAAATTTAGTTCTGAATAAAGTGTGATAAGTAACTTGTGTGCTTGCCAAAAACTGCATTTTACTTGTATTCTGTTAGAATAAGTTGTTTTTAGTATGAAATATTAAGAAGAGAAGACAAAAAACATGATTTGTTTGACATTTAATCACTTAAGTTTTCTTTCAAAAAACTGGGACAGATAGGTTTTTGAACAGTTTTTATCACTCCTGATATTACCGGTTGTAGTTACGAATCCTTTTGTTGTCAGGATTGCACAATACCAGATTGAGATACCAGGACTTATGCGACTACCGGGATTCTGCACAATGCTATCAATTGCGCTGACAATTGTGAGAAAAGAAAGATTTTAAAACATAACAAAAATATTTGCTACGAGTGACTTTACTCTTAGTACATTCTTTATCAGCAGAAAACAATTTATTTCATGATGTTGATGCTATATTTTAGAGAAAACACTTTTTTCCTCAGAACAGTGATATTTTAAAAATCATTGCTCCTGTTTAAAAAGCACTGTTCTCAGAACAGTGGGAATTTTGACCCCTGATATTGGTTGTCTGGAGCCCATGTCGCAATTGGGTGCTCCAAAAATGCATTCTTTCCACAAAGTTCATTCCCCTACTTTTTGAATTGGATCATTGCCACTGCCTGAGGCCTAAGTATTAAGGACAGGTAATGCTTAGAAATCCCTTCGAAACCATGAAAAGACCAGATGTGCATATATCAGTCAAAATTGGGATCTTTACATTTGAGATCAAAAAGAGAAAATTTGTGCTACTGTGCAGTATGTATGTATAGTGTAATTTTAATTTTTTCTTATCAGAAAGAAAAAAATACAAAAATGTTACCTCAGATGGAAGGATAAATGTTTTAAGGCATGCATCTATCTTTTCTTATTTTGACAGACATCCAGATTGACAGGCATTGCTGAGGAAACCCTCCTTCATCTTATACAACCTGTTTTAGGAAAAGGGTTTGTATGGTTTTCTTTAGACAGGGAAATCTCTGTTGACTTCTCTGTGCAAAGTTGACGATGATCTCAAAGTGTTTTTTCTGACAGCGCACAGTGAAAAGACGCTGTGGATTGCTCTTGCGTGCTTTTTCTGGTACGCACATTTGAAGAAAAGACAAAAAGTTAAGGAAATATTTGTGCAACACGTACAAAGGTAGATTCTTTCAAATACATGTAGCTCTGGCTTTTCTATATACCCTCCAATTGTTACAAAAATTAGATTACCTAGTAGCTAGAAATTATTCCCCAAAAATAGAAAAAAAGGATGGGCTTTCTGCGACATTCACTCAAAATAATTTAACAAAATGAAAATTGTATAATCAGACTCACCAAATGTACAAATGACATGAGTGTACTCATGTAATTGAAGATTAACAGATCCGCTGGCTATTTGAAAGAATCTACCTTTGTACGTTTTGCGCAAACATTTCCTTAGTTTTTTGTCTTTCCTTCAAATATGCGTACCACTAAAAAGCATGCAAGTGCAATCCACGCTCATTGCAGCATCTTTTCACTGTACGCTGTCAAACATTCAAAATGCGCCCGCCCAAGCGATCGTGCACATTCGATAAGATGCATTTACGTGCGTGACACTGCGTGTTATCGTTTTTAACGTATGCAGAAATAAAATGGGTCAGAATTTTATTTTATTTACCAATTTTTGACAAAATCACAAGCAAATCATGTTTTCATTTCCAGGTGAGATTGTATAAAACATTGAAATAATTGTATGAATTTTCATGTATGTTTGTGTTTATTTTGATACTGAAATTTTAGTTGCCCTAAATTTTTAGGGCAACTTTTTGTGAGCATGTGTTAAATGCCACTGACTATTGCTTCAGTGTGTATTAATTTTTTTCAATGGACGATTTCTTATACCTAAAATCAGCAAACTTTGTGGAGTGAAGCTGATGAAGGTATATAGTAGTTACTGTTAATATACAATACTGAACATTACAAAGGCAAGTATTTGTTGCACATTTAAACCTCCATTTCAAATCTTTCTTTGTTCTATAACTTCTCTTGTCTCTTGCAGACGACATCCTGAGTTATTACCATTTTCTTTATTCTATACCTTCCCTTGTCTCTTGCAGACGACATCCTGTGTTATCATTACCGTTTTCTTTATTCTATAAGTTTTCTTGTCTCTTGAAGACGACATCCTGTGTTATCATTATCGTTTTCTTTGTTCTATAACTTCCCTTGTCTCTTGCAGACGACATCTTGAGTTATCATTACCGTTTTCTTTGTTCTATAACTTTCCTTGTCTCTTGCAGACAACATCCTGTGTTATCATTACCATTTTCTTTATTCTATAACTTTCCTTGTCTCTTGCAGACAACATCCTGAGTTATTATTACCATTTTCTTTGTACTATAACTTCCCTTGTCTCTTGCAGACGACATCCTGTGTTATCATTACCGTTTTTTTGGTTCTATAACTTCCCTTGTCTCTTGCAGACGACATCCTGTGTTATCATTACCGTTTTCTTTGTTCTATAACTTCCCTTGTCTCTTGCAGACAACATCCTGTGTTATCATTATCGTTTTCTTTGTTCTATAACTTCCCTTGTCTCTTGCAGACAACATCCTGTGTTATCATTACCGTTTTCTTTGTTCTATAACTTCCCTTGTCTCTTGCAGACAACATCCTGAGTTATCATTACCGTTTTCTTTATTCTATAAGTTCTCTTGTCTCTTGCAGACAACATCCTGTGTTATCATTATCGTTTGCTTTGTTCTATAGGTTCCCTTGTCTCTTGCAGACGACATCTTGAGTTATCATTACCGTTTTCTTTGTTCTATAACTTTCTTGTCTCTTGCAGACGACATCCTGTGTTATCATTACCGTTTTCTTTGTTCTATAACTTTCTTGTCTCTTGCAGACGACATCCTGTGTTATCATTACCGTTTTCTTTATTCTATAACTTCCCTTGTCTCTTGCAGACAACATCCTGTGTTATCATTATCGTTTTCTTTGTTCTATAACTTCCCTTGTCTCTTGCAGACAACATCCTGTGTTATCATTACCGTTTTCTTTGTTCTATAACTTCCCTTGTCTCTTGCAGACGACATCCTGAGTTATCATTACCGTTTTCTTTATTCTATAAGTTCTCTTGTCTCTTGCAGACAACATCCTGTGTTATCATTATCGTTTGCTTTGTTCTATAGGTTCCCTTGTCTCTTGCAGACGACATCTTGAGTTATCATTACCGTTTTCTTTGTTCTATAACTTTCTTGTCTCTTGCAGACGACATCCTGTGTTATCATTACCGTTTTCTTTGTTCTATAACTTCCCTTGTCTCTTGCAGACAACATCCTGTGTTATCATTACCGTTTACTTTGTTCTATAACTTCCCTTGTCTCTTGCAGACAACATCCTGTGTTATCATTACCGTTTTCTTTATTCTATAACTTCCCTTGTCTCTTGCAGACGACATCCTGAGTTATCATTACCGTTTTCTTTGTTCTATAACTTCTCTTGTCTCTTGCAGACAATATCCTGTGTTATCATTACCGTTTTCTTTATTCTATAACGTTCCTTGTCTCTTGCAGACAACATCCTGTGTTATCATTACCATTTTCTTTATTCTATAATTTCCCTTGTCTCTTGCAGACGGCATCCTGTGTTATCATTACCGTTTTCTTTATTCTATAAGTTCTCTTGTTTCTTGCAGACAACATCCTGTGTTATCATTATCGTTTGCTTTGTTCTATAGGTTCCCTTGTCTCTTGCAGACGACATCTTGAGTTATCATTACCGTTTTCTTTGTTCTATAACTTTCTTGTCTCTTGCAGACGACATCCTGTGTTATCATTACCGTTTTCTTTGTTCTATAACTTTCTTGTCTCTTGCAGACGACATCCTGTGTTATCATTACCGTTTTCTTTGTTCTATAACTTCCCTTGTCTCTTGCAGACAACATCCTGTGTTATCATTACCGTTTTCTTTGTTCTATAACTTCCCTTGTCTCTTGCAGACAACATCCTGTGTTATCATTACCATTTTCTTTATTCTATAACTTCCCTTGTCTCTTGCAGACGACATCCTGAGTTATCATTACCGTTTTCTTTGTTCTATAACTTCTCTTGTCTCTTGCAGACAATATCCTGTGTTATCATTACTGTTTTCTTTATTCTATAATTTCCCTTGTCTCTTGCAGACGGCATCCTGTGTTATCATTACTGTTTTCTTTGTTCTATAACTTCCCTTGTCTCTTGCAGACGACATCCTGTGTTATCAATACCCTTGAAGTCACTTCAGCACCATTTATCACTAAACCTGAGTACACCATGCGAAAAAGATAATCAGAAAGATCTGCAGGAGTTTGGGAAATCCATTGCAGCCAAGGTAAAGAAAGTCGTTATTTTTTGCTACTGTAAGTTACAAAAGGGTTACAAAAAGGGTTACAAAAAAGGTCACAAAAGGGTTGCAAAAAGGGTTACAATCTTTCCTGAGCCTAAGGCTAATAAGGCATGTCTTGAATGTATATTACTGGAATCTTTGTTAAAAGCAGATGAGAATACATTCCTACTCATCCCCCTGTACTGGATACTCATTCCCACCTCTCCCCTGTACTGGATACCCATTCCTACTTGTCCTCCTGTACTGGATACCCATTCCTACCTGTCCCCTGTACTGGATACCCATTTCTACCTGTCCCCCTGTACTGGATACCCATTCTTACTTGTCCCCTTGTACTGGATACCCATTCCTACCTGTCCCCTGTACTGGATACCCACTCCTGCCCGTCCCCCTGTACTGGATATCCATTCCCACCTGTCCCCTGTACTGGATACCCATTCCTACCTGTCCCCTGTACTGGATTCCATCCTACCCATCCCCCTGTACTGGATACCCATTCCTACCTATATCCCTGTGCTGGATACCCATTCCTACCTGTTCCCCTGTACTGGATACCCATTCCTACCCATCCCCCTGTACTGGATACCCATTTCTACCCATTCCCCCTGTACTGGATGCCCATTCATACCCGTCCCTTTGTACTGGATACCCATTCCTTCTTGTCCCCCTGTACTGGATACCCATTTCTACCTGTCCCCCTATACTGGAAATTCATTCCTACCTGTCCCCCTGTACTGAATACCCATTCTTACTTGTCCCCTGTACTGGATACCCATTCCTACCTGTGCCCCTTACTGGATACCCACTCCTACCTGTCTCCTGTACTGGATATCCATTCCCCCTGTCCCCCTGCACTGGATACCCATTCCTACCCGTCCCCTGCACTGGCTACCCATTCCTACCCGTCCCCTGTACTGGATACTTATTCCTAATCATCCCCTGTACTGGATACCCATTCCTACCTATCTCCTTGTACTGGATACCTATTCCTACCCGTCCCCCTGTACTGCATACCCATTTCTACCCATCCCGCTGTACTGGATACCCATTCCTACCCGTCCTCCTGTACTTGATACCCATTCCATCACAAAATAACTCCTCATCAGAGGTGAAACTGTATTTGAACAACACAGTACAAACTCTTTCCTTCAACAAACAACGCAGTACAATTTGTTTCCTACAACAAATTTCCCCCATAGCAGATTTAAGAAAAATGCATTTTAAGAACTGTAGGTGTATGGATTTATATGTACATCATGAATATTCAGTATTTATAGTATATTTGCATCTTTATAAACATCTTGTAAAACTGATGACAATGTTAAATATTTTCTGTTTCAGATAACATGCCCTCAGCATGTGGAGAATATCACCATTGATAAGAAGTCGATTCTCTTTAAAGTCTGTCTTCCAGATCTAGCTAAGGTGAGCTATGAGGCCTTCAACTCAACTATTGTGCAAGAGTTAAAGATATGCCTATGCTGGTACACTGTGATTTTTGAGCCCATTAGTTTTTGTTAGAACATGGACATCATGTCCTGTGCAATTAGCAGTTTGTAAAAAAACAGCCAGCATTTTGCACCATTAAAAGGGTTATTCTGTATGCAGATCTATTTATCCAGTTGTAAAATACATACACATGGAGAAACAATAATTGTGATTACAAACCATTTGCACTTGACCAAAACTCTATTGAGAAGATTGCAAATAAAACAGTTTACTTTAAAAGAGTGACCTATTGAAAAGACCTTTCTTGTTTGCTAGATCTGATCAAAAAAAGTTGTTTTCTTACCCATTTAGTGGACAGCAGAAAATTTGATATGTTTTCTTTTTCGACCAAACGTTTTCTGTAGCCTCACAATTATTTACGCTAAATTGGTACGAAACTAGCCGTTTGTATGGAATATTAATAAGGGTGTGTAGCAAACTTTGGAAAATGGCTTTTGTGAGTGTTTCTACTAAATTCCTGCATGATGCAATCGACCTTCAACAATTACATTTTGTTCATGGTCGCCAACTCAGAAAAAACGATGGTGACCATTTTCCCTTATTTCCAAAATTTTGATTGCCAAAATTGTTAAGTTTACTCGCTAGTACAAAAAGCTTTTTTCCAATTATGATTTTGAATGAAAAAACCTTTCCTCCCCTGATGGTTTTCCTGCAAAAACAATTTAACTTCATATTTTATCTACAACTCGTTCTAATTTCTAAAATGCACAAAATAATTATTAAAAGTAAAGATTGATTGAAAGGCACCCTGCATGTATTACGTGCACTAATGGGACTACGTACATTCCTATGTATACTATTACTCAGTGATATGATATTGTACATATTGTATTAGCTCCATCATGACCATGCATGGGGCTTGTGGGGAGAAGTTTTGGTGTGAAAATTCGGAATTAGGATTGCCAGTAATTTGGGGGCAGTAGAGATTAAAGGTATTTGATGCTACCAAAATATTTTCAGTACATTTCTTACTCAAAGAAACTTTTTTTGGTCACCAGGTAAGATATAAAGTGTTATTTCTCCGGCGAATAAAAAAATGTTTTGGTCGCCATTATTTAAGTTTTCATCGCCATGGTGACTATGGCGACAATAATTGTTCAGGGTTGGATGCAATGTATATATATAGTACCACTGATGGGAATACTTCTACCATATTCTGTGCATGCATCATGGTGTGGATCAAAGAAAACTTTAGACTACTGTACTTTGTTCATTTTATTTTTGCTTTTGATCACGTTTCCATGTTTGTTCTTGAGTAACTTTGTTAGGTACGTGATCTGTTTTCTCTCCATTCAAATCATATTATTTTCAACTTCATGTGTGCAGCCTTAATGTGGTTCAAGTGATACCTGAAACAGTACAGCAGTTTAAAATGTATAAATCAAATGTATAGACCATTTCAATTCTGAATCTGCAATTTCCAAAATCTAATTCAAATAATGCCCCCATTGTCAAAATGCACGTGTCCATAATGGACCAATTGTATACTGCGGGAACTTAGGGACTCTTAGCTGTCTGCACAATTCAAGAGTATATTCATACAAGTCATATGTTATACATTGGGGTAATATGCAAGTTCATATCATGTTATAATATGCATTGTTCAACAAGGTAATATGCACACACATTGTTCATACAAGTCATGTGGTATACATTAAGGTAATATGCACACACATTGTTCATACAAGTCATATGTTATACATTAAGGTAATATGCACACACATTGTTCATACAAGTCATGTGGTATACATTAAGGTAATATGCACACACATTGTTCATACAAGTCATATGTTATACATTTAGGTAATATGCACACACATTGTTCATACAAGTCATATGTTATACTTTAAGGTAATATGCACACACATTGTTCATACAAGTCATGTTATACATTAAGGTAATATGCACACACATTGTCCATACAAGTCATGTGTTACACATTAAGGGAATATGCACACACATTGTTCATACAGGTCATGTGTTATACATTAAGGTAATATGCACACACATTGTTCATACAAGTCATATGTTATACATTAAGGTAATATGCACACACATTGTTCATACAAGTCATATGTTATACATGCAGGTAATATGCACACATTGTTTATTCAAGTCATATGTTATACATTGAGGTAATATGCACTCATATTGTTTATTCAAGTCATGTGTTATACATTAAAATATGCACACACATTGTTCATACAAGTCATATGTTATACATTAAGGTAATATGCACACACATTATTCATACAAGTCATGTGTTATACATTAAGGTAATATGCACACACATTGTTCATACAAGTCATGTGTTATACATTAAGGTAATGTGCACACACATTGTTCATGCAAGTCATGTGTTATACATTAAAATATGCACACACATTGTTCATACAAGTCATGTTATACATTAAGGTAATATGCACACACATTGTTCATACAAGTCATGTGTTATACATTAAGGTAATATGCACACACATTGTCCATACAAGTCATGTGTTATACATTAAAGTAATATTCACACACATTGTTCATACAAGTCATGTGTTATACATTAACCCTTACTCTACCACGCGGCGATAGTATCGCCGTTTTCAAACCACCTTTTTCTAAAAATAAAATCGGAACTTTACCACAGTCCTATAAGAGTAGTCTTGGTATCATTTTAAAGTACTCGGATATTTTTTTCACAAAATGAATTTTTTTATAGGGGTCATATTACATAATTTTTAGAAAAAATACATCGAAAAAGAGTAAAACTCAATATTTGCTAAAAAAAATTCAATTTTTTTATTTTTCTCTTTTACATCTTACGATAATTTCAAGATCACATTTTTGCTTCAAAATCAAACACGCAAGTCCTAAGACATGATAGTATTGGTTTCTGGTATAATTTTTATAATCCCTACGTCCAATCTCTTGTTCTGAAGAAATTTCTTCAAAATTTCATTAATTTCTGCCATTTTTGACCCATTTTTTTTCAAAAAATCGTGTAACCCAAACCTTACATCACGCATGCTTTGTTGAACCGCCATTCGAAAGCGCTTGAAATTTCCTTTCATTTGATATATAAATAAAGGCATACCCCCCTCTAATTAGAACCTATCCTATAAAACAAAATTACACCACTTCAATTTGAACGACACAGTGGCGCAGAGGAAATGTACGCGACTAGCGTGTGAGGGCTCAGGGTTCGAGTCTCGCAGTGAAAACGGCGTAATTATTTTTCTACTGCAGCTTTCAGGGGACGGTTGACTTTTATCATTTTTGATGTGTTTTCATCTTTTCTTTCTTTCTAAAAATTATAGATTAGTATCATTGGAAAGGAAATTTCAAAAACAATCTAAATATGTAACACAAATCTCTGTTTTCAATACTGACAAGAAGTTATACTTCTGCAAAGATTGACCATTTGTTGACCAAATTTAGCCCAAAATTGCTTAATTTGCATAATTTTGTCCAATATTTCCTAAATTGGTTTTAATTACTCAAAAGATAAATATCTTAGCATCTATTTCAACCAAACTTATAACGAAAGAAAATGAAAGGAAAGTTGTCAAAAATGCATATGAAAAAAAAGTTACGAAAATTGGGGTTGCTATTTTTAAAGCCCTGGTAGAGTAAGGGTTAAGGTAATATGCACACACATTGTTCATACAAGTCATGTGTTATACATTAAGGTAATATGCACACACATTGTTCATACAAATCATGTGTTGTACATTAATGTAATATGCACACACGTTGTTCATACAAGTCATGTTATACATTTAAGTAATATGCACGCACATTGTTCATACAAGTCATGTGTTATACATTAAGGTAATATGCACACACATTGTTCATACAAGTCATATGTCATACATTAAAGTAATATGCATACACATTGTTCATACAAGTCATATGTTATACATGAAGGTAATATGCACACACATTCTTCATACAAGTCATGTGTTATATATTAAAGTAATATGCACACACATTCTTCATACAAGTCATATGTTATACATGAAGGTAATATGTTCACACATTGTTCATACAAGTCATGTGTTATACATGAAGGTAATATGCACACATATTGTTGATACAAGTCATATATTATACATTAAGGTAATATGCACTCACATTGTTCATACAAGTCATGTATTAACATGAAGGTAATATGCACACACATTCTTCATACAAGTCATATGTTATACATTAAGGTAATATGTTCACACATTGTTCATACAAGTCATGTGGTATACATGAAGGTAATATGCACACACATTGTTCATACAAGTCATGTATTAACATTAAGGTAATATGCACACACATTGTTCATGAGTCATGTGTTATACATTAAGGTAATATTCACACATATTGTTCATACAAGTCATGTGTTATACATTAAGGTAATATTCACACACATTGTTCATACAAGTCATATGTTATACACTAAGGTAATATGCACACACATTGTTGATACAAGTCATGTGTTATACACTTAGGTAATATGCACACACATTGTTCATACAAATCATGTGTAATACAATAAGGTAATATGCACACACATTGTTCATACAAGTCATATATTATAAATTAAGGTATTATGCACACACATTGTTCATACAAGTCATATGTTTCACATGAAGGTAATATGCACACACTTTGTTTTTTACAACTTTTCCTTTAGCAACTGCAACCGATTGGTTGGGTAACAAAGGGAAAATTGGTTGCATACCCTGATGTAATCACGCACGGTTAGATCGGTTTAAATGGTTTATTGTAATTAAGCAAAAGAATCATTTGAGACAACTTTTAAAAGTGTTATTTTACATTCATAGTTTCTCTTTTTCAGACAATACTTCAAAATGTGCAATCCAGTCAGAAGCAATATGGATTTTTACCCAAGCCATGGGAGAAGAGGCAACAGAAGAAGATAATAGTTGAATATAGGTTTGTCATTTTGTTCACAGCTTTTACAAAATATTCCATTTAGTCTAACCTTAGCCATTGTCATACAATACACCTCCTATTCGTGTTATGATTATACCAGCTCCAGAAAGGTGTGTTGCGCTAGGGTGTGAGACTTGTTTGAAGGGCCAATATCAGCAATAAGGTATTCAGGGGAGAGGAATCATAGCAATGATGATCCACCTGTTTGATATTTTTAAGAAGATTCTGATGTTCTCTAAACTTAAATTTTGGGTTAAATTTATTCATAATGTTGACTTACAGGACACAAGAAGCGGTCGAGCAGAAGCGGTCTGCTGTCCCAAGTCTGGGTTTGAGAAAGAATTAATCAAAGTTTACGGAAACATTGTCTATGGGCCTGATGATATAATTGTCCTCTGGAGCCAATGGTTGCCACCCCTGATAGGACAAGGTTCACGTAGCCTTAAGTTTATCTAGAACCTGTCAATAAATATTATAATTTTGTGAAGATTGTTCTTCTATATTCATAGATGTGTTAACACCTTAAGTACAAGTAGATAACTTTCAAGAATTGATTACATGTCAAGTGCTCAGTCATTAAGTGAAAGTGATTGATTTATTTACAGCTCACCAAATATTGCAAAGCCTTTCCATGCCGGTCATCTAAGGTCCACTCTGATTGGTCATTTTATTGCTAACCTTCATGTGGAGCTTGGACACGATGTCACAACCATGAATTACTTGGGTGATTGGGGTGTCCAGTTTGGTAGGTTTTTGTCTACTATCTGTTGCTTGTTCCATCATGGTTGAATGGGAGTAGGTAGCTCAGCTGGTATAGAGACACGACTGAGATGCTGGAGGTACCCGGTTTAAGCCTCGGTCAGCCTGGTCAGGTCTAACCCATTTTTCCACAGCTATGCAGAGAGATACGCCGAACATCAAAGCGGAAGTACGTCATTTGCAGCTCCTTGCTTCAGCTGTTGAGAGAAGTGGCAATAGTTGAATGGCTTTGCCATCCTTCGGAGGGGACGTTAAGCCATTGGTGCCAATAGTAGGACAGCCACACCTTACCTGAACACTTGTCAAAAAGTGTAGGGTGAAAACCTGGTGTTCTTCCACTTCCGACCTGGTCAATTCATGTTCATTCATGCGGCTGGCCAGGAGCTTGTATCATACCAAGTCCAGGAATGCAATGCTTTGAGGAATACTGTTTGTAGCTTAGGGGTACAGTAGAGTAACATGCAAGTGTTAGAGATTCTATGTATGACAGTAAAGGATCAGATTGTATTTTTTACTTGCTCCAAAGAAATTAAAATGAGCACCAACTGTTTGAGTGAAAGAGTATGGATGTGGTGTTCAGGTTGTCTTAAAGTTGCTTGAGTGTTGAGAAAGTTCGAATGCACTTTTCTTGCACGTGACTGTACTGAAATCCTTTGATTATAATTATTTGTCATGAAAACTTGAAAACGACATGAGTATGAAAGCACATGTAAGTCACCTTTGACCTCATCATCATTCCTTGGCATAGTCAACTGACTATGGCTGCCTTTCCCCAAATTATATCGATTCAGTGGAACAGTAGGTAATGCTGCCACCAGTTGTTCCCATGCCATTGCAGCGTTCCTCAGTTAACTTACACTTTTTCCACTCCACACAGTCATATTCGCGACCCAGCAAAACTTGGGCTGACCTCTCCCACATTGTGTACCATCTGGAAGACCAATTAAGGCATCTAGCTGCCTGCCTTGCCTGATCAATGGCCACACCAAGCGGCTTTCCTCTGTAAACACCTGATTACCAGACTTGACATGTATCAAATATTAGACCTGTGCATTTCAAAATTTCCTGAACTTGGCAAAAAAAGACGCCCTCAATTTTTGACTGAGAGCTCATTTGCATATCCTACTATATTAATCTGCAGCTTTATGCAATTAGAAGTACAGTGGCTCAGTGGTTAAGGAGTCATATTTGTATGTGAAAGGTACCTGGTTCGATTCCCGCTTCGAACATTGTGTTCTTAAGCAAGACCCTTTACTTGCTTTAGTCCACTCAGCTGTAAAATGAGTACCAGCACTGTTGACCTGTGATGGACTGGCATCCCATCTAGGGGGGTCATGTTCTCATATGAGTACCAGCACTGCTGACCTGTGATGGACTGGCGTCTCATCTAGGGGGTTCTCATGAGTACCAGCACTGCTGACCTGTGATGGACTGTCCCATCTAGCAGGGGGTCATGTTCTCATATGAGTACCAGCACTGCTGACCTGGATGGACTGGCATTCCATCTAGGGGGTCATGTTCTCATGTGCTGACCTGTGATGGACTGGCGTCCCATCTAGGGGGTCATGTGCTCTCATATGAGTACCAGCACTGCTGACCTGTGATGGACTGGCATCCCATCTAGGGGGGTCATGTTCTCATATGAGTACCAGCACTGCTGACCTGTGATGGACTGGCGTCCCATCTAGGGGGGTCATGTGCTCTCATATGAGTACCAGCACTGCTGACCTGCGATTGACTGGCATCCCATCTAGGGGGGTCATGTGCTCTTATATAAGTACCAGCACTGCTGACCTGTGATGGACTGGCGTCCCATCTAGGGGGGTCATGTGCTCTCATATGAGTACCAGCACTGCTGACCTGCGATGGACTGGCATCTCATCTAGGAAGGTCATATGCTCTCATATGAGTACCAGCACTGCTGACCTGTGATGGACTGGCATCTCATCTAGGGGGGTCATGTGCTCTCATATGAGTACCAGCACTGCTGACCTGTGATGGACTAGCGTTCCATCCAGGCAGGGGGAGGGGGGTGGTCATGTGCTCTCATATAAGTACCAGCACTGCTGACTTGCGATGGACTGGCGTCCCATCTAGGGGGGTCATGTGCTCTTATATGAGTACCAGCACTGCTGACCTGTGATGGACTGGCGTCCCATCTAGGGGGGTCATGTGCTCTCATATGAGTACCAGCACTGCTGACCTGTGATGGACTGGCGTCCCATCTAGGAAGGTCATGTGCTCTCATATGAGTACCAGCACTGCTGACCTGTGATGGACTGGCGTCCCATCTAGGGGGGGGTCATGTGCTCTCATATGAGTACCAGCACTGCTGACCTGCGATGGACTGGCGTCCCATCTAGGAAGGTCATGTGCTCTCATATGAGTACCAGCACTGCTTACCTGCGATGGACTGGCATCTCATCTAGGAAGGTCATGTGCTCTCATATGAGTACCAGCACTGCTGACCTGTGATGGACTGGCGTCCCATCTAGGCGGGGGGAGGGGGGGTCATGTTCTCATATGAGTACCAGCACTGCTGACCTGTGATGGACTGGCGTCCCATCTAGGCGGGGGAGGGGGTCATGTGCTCTCATATGAGTACCAGCACTGCTGACCTGTGATGGACTGGCGTCCCATCTAGGGGTCATGTGCTCTTATATGAGTACCAGCACTGCTGACCTGTGATGGACTGGCGTCCCATCTAGGGGGGTCATGTGCTCTCATATGAGTACCAGCACTGCTGACCTGTGATGGACTGGCGTCCCATCTAGGAAGGTCATGTGCTCTCATATGAGTACCAGCACTGCTGACCTGTGATGGACTGGCGTCCCATCTAGGGGGGTCATGTGCTCTCATATGAGTACCAGCACTGCTGACCTGATGGACTGGCGTCCCATCTAGGAAGGTCATGTGCTCTCATATGAGTACCAGCACTGCTGACCTGTGATGGACTGGCGTCCCATCTAGGGGGGTCATGTGCTCTCATATGAGTACCAGCACTGCTGACCTGTGATGGACTGGCGTCCCATCTAGGCGGGGGAGGGGGCAGGGGGTCATGTGCTCTCATATGAGTACCAGCACTGCTGACTTGCGATGGACTGGCGTCCCATCTAGGGGGGTCATGTGCTCTCATATGAGTACCAGCACTGCTGACCTGTGATGGACTGGCATCTCATCTAGGGGGGTCATGTGCTCTCATATGAGTACCAGCACTGCTGACCTGTGATGGACTGGCATCCCATCTAGTGGGGTCATGTTCTCATATGAGTACCAGCACTGCTGACCTGTGATGGACTGGCATCTCATCTAGGGGGGTCATGTGCTCTCATATGAGTACCAGCACTGCTGACCTGTGATGGACTAGCGTTCCATCCAGGCAGGGGGAGGGGGGTGGTCATGTGCTCTCATATAAGTACCAGCACTGCTGACTTGCGATGGACTGGCATCCCATCTAGGCGGGGGGAGGGGGGGTCATGTGCTCTCATATGAGTACCAGCATTGCTGACCTGTGATGGACTGGCATCCCATCTAGGGGGGTCATGTGCTCTCATCCGCTTGCACCATGGAAGCCAGGGATAAGCACTGGCCATATGAGCCTAATGGCTGGGACTGATTAAACTTAAAACTTTTTTTAATGCAATTAGATCAAAGTGGGAAAAATATAAAAAATCAATTTTGATCAAAATCTACAAATTAAAATATATGAAAATGTTGACTAAACCTATTGACACAATTCACAGGTTTCCCCTTGTATTTCTAATACAAAGAATCTGTACCCCTGTCCGACTATCACGTTCACTGTTTTCTAGAGGTGAACATATCAAAAGTTTAAAGGTGATTTTCAGTAACATTTGAAGAAAGGAGTAAAAGTCCCCAACTAATTTGATCAAGATTGTAGTTTTGGTTTCAATAAATATAACTTAATTACACAATGTGTTCTTAGCTCTAAAAAATTTCCTGCAAAAAGTGATTATATTTTTGATAAAAGCCATTCTTTTCACTCTGTTCATGTTATTTTAGGGTTGCTGAGCATAGGTTTCCAAAAGTATGGGTCTGAGGTCGAACTCACAAATTGTCCAATCAAACACCTCTTTGACATCTATGTGCGGATGAATCAGGAAGCTGAGAAAGACTCGTCGATCATGGACCAGGCCAGAGGGTTTTTCAGTAGAATGGAAAAAGGTAGCCACTATCAAAATTATTCCTTTGTCATATCTTTGAGATGCTGGTGTAACTTTAGTTCTACGGCTGTGCGTCTGATTGATACAAAAATCACTTTGTCTTTTTATGTTGTCTTTTTATATCTTTAATTTTTTCCTTATTTATTTATTCATCTATTAATTTCTGCTGTGTTTTAATATGTATATGCATGTACTTTTTCCTTTTTACAATTGTTTTAAATTTGTACTGGAATATTTAATATAATTTGTGATACCTTTATGGACAGTATTGGGAACATTAACTACATTGTATCTTTAATGTAATCGGAACTTCCTTATCCCTCAGGCCCTAAACTCATTCACCTTTTGCTCATGGATATGACAGTATTGGGAACATTAACTACATTGTATCTTTAATGTAATCGAACTTCCTTATCCCTGAGGCCCTAAACTCATTCACCTTTTGCTCATGAATATGACATTCAAAGTTTCATGAGTTATTGCAGCTATTCTGTTCTTTGTACTTGGGCAATCAAACAAAATGTGTTGAGGTGCTTGAAGCAAATATTCATACACAGAGCTGGAAAAATCTATGGTTCTGAAAATTGGGAACAAAATGTTTTTCTTTATAAGATTTCTTTAGTAAACAACAGTATATGTGGTAAATATGTGCTGTAAAAAAGTTCCCCATGTTATTGTGCGATGAAACTTAAATTACATTGGGAAAGAGGGAAGTATATAAAGATGTATTCACTACATTAATATTATTTCTGTCGCAAATTTTCGTGGGATGATTTCAGACACCTTTATTAGGAGAGATGCAAGGGATTAGTTGGGGAGGGGTGATTGGGAGCAGCTTGAAAAGTCTATCTATTTTGTAATATTATATCAATTGTCTGTTTTCTGTTATAAGGTTTGTGCTCATTAGCTGGATGTATTTTTAGGTTGAAATAAAGTTCTTTAAATGAAATGAAATATAGTTTAGTCATCAAGCCTCTTATTTTCTCCCTGTTAGTGCAGTGTTAATTAACTGATTGAATCATTTTCTCTTTGTGCAGGTGATGAGACTTGCCTGTCTCTATGGAGGAGATTCAGAGAATTAAGTATCCATGATTACACTAAGACCTACCAGGTAAGCATATATCAGAACAAGCATACTCATTGCTGTGAAGCATTGTAGGTCAGTGATGGAGTGTCTGACCCATACTAGTTCAGTATCCATGATTATACCAAGACCTACCAGGTAAGCATATATCAGAACAAGCATACTCATTGCTGTGAAGCATCGTAGGTCAGTGATGGAGTGTCTGACCCGTACTTGTTAAGTATCCATGATTATACCAAGACCTACTAGGTAAGCATATATCGGAACAAGCATACTCATTGCTGTGAAGCATCGTAGGTCAGTGATGGAGTGTCTGACCCGTACTAGTTAAGTATCCATGATTATACCAAGACCTACTAGGTAAGCATATATCAGAACAAGCATACTCATTGCTGTGAAGCATCGTAGGTCAGTGATGGAGTGTCTGACCCGTACTAGTTAAGTATCCATGATTATACCAAGACCTACTAGGTAAGCATATATCAGAACAAGCATACTCATTGCTGTGAAGCATCGTAGGTCAGTGATAGAGTGTCTGACCCATACTTTAAAGGTACAGCGTTTGATTCCAACTCTGCGTGCCCATGATGTGCTCTTGAGCAAGACACTTCATTTGCATTTGTTTATTTGATGCAGCTCTGAACCGAGTACCAGCTTCCTGGGGAGTTTACCTGCGATAGATTGGTGTCCCATTCATGGAGAATCAAGTAGTCTTATCCGCTTGCACTAAGGAACCATGCAGGGATCATGGCTCAGGGAGATTTAACATAAGAGTTCATTGTTGCTACCGTGTACCTTCACACTCAAGCTTGTCAAGTGCCAGTACAAAATCACTTTGATAAATCTTGCTGTTGCAAAAATGACAATCTACTATCTAAGGACAAAATTCTACAATATTTTCCTTGTTATGGATTTAAAAATGCTGATACCAAATGTCCTCTTATTGAAGAACTACAATCTTGGAAAACACTGTTGGAACAGTTTAGCACTGTAAAGAGCTCAATATTTAGAGCAGTAATTCATGATTGTTTCCTTATTCAACCCCCACCCTCTTCCCTTTTTCAATGTTGGTTTTTTTGTGTTGTAGCTTAATTTGAGAAAAACAAACAAATATTAGCAACAATGAATGGGGTGGGGAGGGAGGGGTAGGGTTGAGATGATAATGTAGGTTAGGAGGACATGAAGGAACTTCACCAAATGTTTTTAAAATGAAATACATTAAATTAAAAAAATATGGAATAAAGAACCACTAGGAAAAAGTGTCACTATTTATGCTCAAGGATGTTGAATAGTTGAAAAATGTGGCTATTTATGATCTATGGATGTTGAATAATTAAAAATGTGGCTATTTATGATCTATGGATGTTGAATAATTGAAAAAGTGTGGCTATTTATGGTCTATGGATGTTGAATTATTGAAAAAGTGTGGCTATTTATGATCTATGGATGTTGAATAATTGAAAAAAATGTGGCTATTTATGGTCTATGAATGTTGAATAATTAAAAAAGTGCTGCTGTTTATGATCTATGGATGTTGAATAATTGAAAAAGTGCCGCTATTTATGATCTATGGATGTTGAATAATTAAAAAAGTGCCGCTATTTATGATCTATGGATGTTGAATAATTGAAAAAGTGCCGCTATTTATGATCTATGGATGTTGAATAATGAAAAAAGTGCCGCTATTTATGGTCTATGGATGTTGAATAATTGAAAAAGTGCCGCTATTTATGATCTATGGATGTTGAATAAAAAAGTGCTAAAATGGTCTATGGATGTTGAATAATTAAAAAGTGCTGCTGTTTATGATCTATGGATGTTGAATAATTGAAAAAGTGCTGCTGTTTATGATTTATGGATGTTGAATGATTGAAAAAGTGCTGCTATTTATGATCTATGGATGTTGAATAATTAAAAAGTGCTGCTGTTTATGATCTATGGATGTTGAATAATTGAAAAAGTGCTTTTTTTGATCTATGGGTTGAATAATTAAAAAAGTGCCGCTATTTATGATCTATGGATGTTGAATAATTAAAAAAGTGCCGCTATTTATGATCTATGGATGTTGAATAATTGAAAAAAGTGCTGCTGTTTTTGATCTATGGGTGTTGAATAATTAAAAAAGTGTTGCTATTTATGGTCTATATATGGATGTTGAATAATTGAAAAAAGTGCCGCTATTTATGATCTATGGATGTTGAATAATTAAAAAAGTGCCGCTATTTATGGTCTATGGATGTTGAATGATTGAAAAAAGTGCCGCTATTTATGATCTATGGATGTTGAATAATTGAAAAAAGTGCCGCTATTTATGATCTATGGATGTTGAATAATTGAAAAAATGTGGCTTTTTATGGTCTATGAATGTTAAATAATTAAAAAAGTGCTGCTGTTTATGATCTATGGATGTTGAATAATTAAAAAAGTGCTGCTATTTATGATCTATGGATGTTGAATAATTAAAAAAGTGCCGCTATTTATGATCTATGGATGTTGAATAATTTAAAAAAATAGGTGGCTATTTATGGCCTATGGATGTTGAATAATTGAAAAAGTGCTGCTGTTTATGATCTATGGATGTTGAATGATTGAAAAAGTGCCGCTATTTATTATCTATGGATGTTGAGTAATTAAAAAAGTGCCGCTAGTTATGATCTATGGATGTTGAATAATTGAAAAAGTGCTGCTATTTATGGTCTATGGATGTTGAATAATTGAAAAAGTGCCGCTATTTATGGTCTATGGATGTTGAATAATTAAAAAAGTGCTGCTATTTATGGTCTATGGATGTTGAATAATTAAAAAAGTGCTGCTATTTATGGTCTGGATGTTGAATAATTAAAAAGTGCTGCTGTTTATGATCTATGGATGTTGAATAATTGAAAAAGTGCTGCTGTTTATGATTTATGGATGTTGAATGATTGAAAAAGTGCTGCTATTTATGATCTATGGATGTTGAATAATTAAAAAAGTGCTGCTATTTATGATCTATGGATGTTGAATAATTAAAAAAGTGCTGCTATTTATGGTCTATGGATGTTGAATAATTAAAAAAGTGCTGCTGTTTATGATCTATGGATGTTGAATAATTGAAAAAGTGCTGCTGTTTATGATTTATGGATGTTGAATGATTGAAAAAGTGCTGCTATTTATGATCTATGGATGTTGAATAATTAAAAAAGTGCTGCTGTTTATGATCTATGGATGTTGAATAATTGAAAAAGTGCTGCTGTTTATGATTTATGGATGTTGAATGATTGAAAAAGTGCTGCTGTTTATGATCTATGGATGTTGAATAATTGAAAAAGTGCTGCTGTTTATGATCTATGGATGTTGAATAATTGAAAAAGTGCTGCTGTTTATGATTTATGGATGTTGAATGATTGAAAAGTCCTGCTGTTTATGATCTATGGATGTTGAATAATTGAAAAAGTGCTGCTGTTTATGATTTATGGATGTTGAATGATTGAAAAAGTGCTGCTGTTTATGATCTATGGATGTTGAATAATTGAAAAAGTGCTGCTGTTTATGATCTATGGATGTTGAATAATTGAAAAAGTGCTGCTGTTTATGATCTATGGATGTTGAATAATTGAAAAAGTGCTGCTGTTTATGATCTATGGATGTTGAATAATTGAAAAAGTGCTGCTGTTTATGATTTATGGATGTTGAATGATTGAAAAAGTGCTGCTGTTTATGATCTATGGATGTTGAATAATTGAAAAAGTGCTGCTGTTTATGAACTATGGATGTTGAATAATTGAAAAAGTGCTGCTGTTTATGATTTATGGATGTTGAATGATTGAAAAAGTGCTGCTGTTTATGATCTATGGATGTTGAATAATTGAAAAAGTGCTGCTGTTTATGATCTATGGATGTTGAATAATTGAAAAAGTGCTGCTGTTTATGATTTATGGATGTTGAATGATTGAAAAGTGCTGCTGTTTATGATCTATGGATGTTGAATAATTGAAAAAGTGCTGCTGTTTATGATCTATGGATGTTGAATAATTGAAAAAGTGCTGCTGTTTATGATTTATGGATGTAGAATGATTAAAAAGTGCTGCTATTTATGGTCTATGGATGTTGAATAATTAAAGATAGAAAAGTATGTTCACAAAATACTTCAAATATTCCTACGAGTTTTGTCCAAGATCGTTGATGTAAATGTATTCTTTTACTGCACAGTGTCAGGTCAACTTTAGAGACAAAGTAATGTTCCATCAGCATCACAAATATATTTTGATGAATACAAAGATGTGTTAACAACATCAAAAGTATATTTTGATGAACATTTGAATAATCTCAGTTTGTGTGTTCAATAAAATTATAATATTATAAGAAATTATATCATGAATACATTCTGTTTGTGGAAAATGTGATCATGGTGTGTATAATTGTTTGGACACATTGGCCTGGGAAATTTAAAACATTTAACAAATTAAAAAAAACTCCTGTTGGCAATTTTTGTGTTTTTTTCATATTATTTTTGTCAATCTATGTACATTATCATAGCTGACAATGTTTATTTTGTTACTTCACAGAGACTGGGCATTTCATTTGATTCGTACCTGAGTGAGTCAGCGTACGGTGATCGCTCGCAGCAACTTTTACAAAGATTGGAAAGCGTAGGACTCCTAGAAACTTCACCGTAAGTTGGATCATTGTTATCCAAGTTATTTTGATGTAGGAAAGAAAAGGTCACAGTGCAAGGATGTGTGACATTCTACAAATTTTAAATTTTTGGAAAGATAAGTTTGCAGACAGAGGGAGTCAGATACAGTGATAAAGAGTAGGCTTCAAGACATCTAGGCTTAATTGTACTTACAGTGATAGGTGAAACTACAAAATCATTTGAATACGAAAGCAGCCAGTGAAACGCATGTCCAGAATGTTAAATTCTTGGTGGGTTTTCATTCACCAGTGCTTCGCAACTGGTTGATCAAATGGCCATGGACATCTCTACATAACCTTAGATGTTGAGAAAGGGTGTCTACCTAATCTACCTACCTACCAGAATGTTAAATACCATCCATAAACCTTTTTGTTTTGCATGTGGAGCATAACGCGAACCTAATGGTGATTTCGTCCTTCTGGTTTCCACAGTTTTTCCTGAGATTTCCACAGAATAGTTGAAGTTTTTTGAGAATTCCTTAAAAAAGTTAAAGTTTCTTCAGATATAAGGAAGGTTTAAATTTCCTAACAAAATGTTAAAGTTTTTCAGAGACACTTAAGACAGATTGAAGACTAATTTTCTTAAAACGTTTACAAAACATTTGATATTTCCTTAGAAGATAACTGTAAAATGATATAATTTTTTGATATTCTTTAGAGATCCTCAAGCATCTCTCTTGTAGCACTGGAGATTTAAAATCCTTAAAATTCTTCAAAATATTTAGGCACCAACTGTTGTATCTGGCATGATTATTAAACTCTGCTTTTATTATTGTGGTCATTTGCATGAAATTGCTACAGTATATGAAGTGACCTGACTTTTTTTATTTAGTATGCTCAGTCAGGGAGTGTGATAGGATGTGACTGCATATGGACATAGGGAGGGATGCCATGTGGGACATGGATGGGGGCCATGCAGGACATATGGTATAATATACACCATGTGGTATACACCAAGGGCTATATCAGGCATAATTATTTGACTCCTCCTTTTTTCTTATTCAACGAGTCATTTGCATATAACTTATTATATTAACTGACACTTTCATACATTGTATGCTCAATCAGGGACTGTGATAGCTGGGATGAGACTTGAAACCTTTGGATGTCATGTGGGATATGGGGTGGGATGCCATGTGGGACATGGGGTGGGATGCCATGTGGGACATGGGGTGGGATGCCATGTGGGACAAGGGGTGCCGGGATGCAATGTGGGACATGGGGTGGGATGCCATGTGGAACAGGGGGGAATGCCATGTAGGATATATGGTGGAATGCCATGCAGGACATAGGGTGGAATGCCATGTGATGGGATGTCATGTGGGACATGGGATGGTATGTGGGACATGGGGTGGGGTGCCATGTGGGACATGGGGTGGGATGCCACGGGTAACA
This sequence comes from Chiridota heheva, assembly GCA_020152595.1. NCBI lineage: Eukaryota > Metazoa > Echinodermata > Holothuroidea > Apodida > Chiridotidae > Chiridota > Chiridota heheva. Next base: position 351,789 of record JAIGNY010004569.1, on the reverse strand, counting down.
CAAAGTGTGACATAGGTTGGGATTCCATGTGTGACATAGGGTGGGATGCAAAGTAGGACATAGGGTAGGATGCCATGTGGGACATATGGTGGAATGCCATGTGGGACATCAGGTGGTGGAATGCCATGTAGAGACATGTCTGTATGGTGGAATGCCATGTAGGATGGGACATATGGTGGAATGCCATGTGAGACATACTGTATGGTGGAATTCTGTGGAATGCCATGGGAGATATACTGTATGGTGGAATGCCATGGAATGCCATGGACAAGGCATGGAATGGGATGTCATGTGGGACATGGGTGGGATGTCATTTGACACATGAGATGGGATCCATGTGGGACATAGGGTGGGATGCCATGTGGGTCATAGGATGGGATGCCATGTGGGACATATGGTGAAATGCCATATGGGACAAGAGATGAGATGCCATGTGGGATAACAGGTGGGATGCCATGTGGGAGGTATGGTGCAATGCCATGTGGGACATGGAATGGGATGGCATGTGGGACATGGGGTGGGATGCCATGTGGGACATGGGATGGTATGAGGTGTCATGTGGGACATGGGGTGGGGTGCCATGTGGGACATGGGGTGGGAAGTCATGCGTAACACAGTGTGACATAGGTTGGGATTCCATGTGTGACATAGGGTAGGATGCAAAGTGGAACATAGGGTAGGAGACCATGGGGACATGGGATGTGATGCCATGTGGGATATAAAGTAGGGTGTCATTGAGACACTGGGAGGGATACCATGTGGAACATGGTGGGATTCATTGTGGGACATAAGGTGGGATGCCATGTAGGACATCAGGTGGGAAGCCACTGACACAGGGAGGGATGCTATGTGGGCATAGGGAGGAATGTCATGTGGTACATATGGTTGGATTAATGTGTCACATACATATAGGATGGGATCCATGTGGGACATAGGGTGGGTTGCCATGTGGGACAAATGGTGGAATGCCATGTGGGACATATGGTGGAGTGCCATGTGAGACATACTGTATGGTGGAATGCCATGTGGGACATATGGTGGAATGCCATGTGAGACATACTGTATGGTGGAATTCCATGTGGGAGATATGGTGGAATGCCATGTGGGACAAGGCATGGGATGGGATGTCATGTGGGACATGGGTTGGGATGTCATTTGACACATGAGATGGGATCAATGTGGGACATAGGGTGGGATGCCATGTGGGTCATAGGATGGGATGCCATGTGGGACATATGGTGAAATGCCATATGGGACAAGGGATGAGATGCCATGTGGGATAAAAGGTGGGATAATATGTGGGAGGTATGGTGGAATGCCATGTGGCACATGTGATGGGATGTCATGTGGGACATGGGGTGGGATACCATGTGGGACATGGGATGCCACATGGGACTTAGTGTGAGATGCCATTTTTTTAATTGGCCGGGTCATATGATTTGGGTGTCAATTTGCATGGGCATGCAAACCATGACGTTTTTTACCGATCTAGTTCTGTGTTTCTATTTACCATTATTTTATTTTCCAAGTTATTTATTTGATTAAGTTTTATTTCTTGTGAAGATTTTGTTGTTAAATTGAGCTGTAAACATGTGTATGGATAAAAGGTCTCAAGTCAAATTTGTCTCTCATATACAATTGCAACCTGAGTGCTGCAGGATGATGAATAATTAAAGTACAAAGAAATGTGGGTAATTTCTCATGGATAAGTTCCACAATTTGTTGTTATAATGATTTTTATGAAAACTGAATTACTCTCATCAAATTAGAGAGTATTGAAGTTGCCTCAGAAGTAGTGCTGCCATGACATGTCGATTATCGCGATATTTCCTTTCCCACGACATGGAATATGCCTCTCAACACATATTGCGATATTAAAAACTAATGCTCAACTAAGAAAAATTTTCGTTTCTAGGCTAGGCTACTTCGTACGTTACAAAACGTGTAAAAATACCATGAAACATAAAAAAGAATAAGTAAAAATCGTACTCCATCATCTCAAACTGGCATGCTCTGATGTAAGTTGGCAAAAAGAATGATAAATTGGCCCAGAACATGGGTCTCAGGCTCTCACTTTGGTGATTCATGAATTGGCTGAATTACCAAACACATGCGTGATGCGTGATGAATGTAATAGTCACGCGATCATGTCATCTGCTAGATTTGCAACTCATTTTTTCTTGCGTTCATCATACAAGAAGTAACCTTTAACAATTTGTGTCGTGAGTCAGTTTTCTTGAAAATTATCACGGCATACTAATATATCGTTATATATTTCCCCACAATAATCGATACATAATAGAGCCATGTCATGACTGCACTACTCAGAAGTTGACAATTGGTACATGGAAAAAGATTTTAATGATTTTTTTACAATTTTTTCACAAGTTTCGAATTTGTATTGTGATTTATTCTCTTTCCACATAAATTTCATTTCAGAAAAGGAACTAAAGTGGTCAACATTGCAGATTTGTATCCACAAATGCCATATGCCACTCTTGCAAAAAGCGATGGTTCCTCTCTGTACCTCACACGGGATGTTGCAGCCGCTATACATAGAAAGGAACTATTCAATTTTGATGAAATGTACTATGTGGTGGACAAGAGCCAATCAAATCACTTGATACAACTGACGAGTGTGTTAAAGAAGATGGGCCATGATTGGGCAGATAGGTAGGGTTCAAAATTAATTTCTTTTGCTGAAATTGAGTTCCATTTGCAAACTGTTTATGATTTATGACACTTTGAGATGGATGGAAGAGCAATTTCTAGTATTGATTATTTGAGCATTACCTCAGTGTGCATCAATGTAAATTAAAAAATACCAAGAAATAATCTGTGTTGCAATTGCTCGCATAACATCCATGAAGTAAAGAGTCAAGGTTCCTGGTGCCAGAGTCTGACTCCTCAAATCCTTGTAGTTGAGTTCCTGAAGTCAAAGTCAGAGTCACATTCCAAAGCCAAAGTCCAATTCCGGCAACAAGCAGGATTAGAGTTGAGACCAAGTTCCAGTTCTACAATAACGCTGAAAACCAAAACCGTTTAAGGTGCACTCCTGCCCTGACCAACTAATAAACTGCAATTTGTATGTTTTTAATTTAAATTCGTAAATTTCAAATCATGTAATGTTATTCTGTGTATGAGCTGAATCTTTATAGACAGACATCTCATTTTTTGTTTGACTTTAAACTGAAAATCAACTGTTCTTTAATATCAGTTTTGATATCATGCCAATCATAATTTCTTTCAACTTTGCCTCCTTTCTTCATTCAGCATCTTTCATGTCAAGTTTGGACGTGTAAAGGGGATGAAGACTCGTAAAGGAGATGTTGTTTTTCTTCAAGATATTTTGGACGAAGCTAAGAACAGAATGGCTGAAAGTAGAAAGGAACATCATAGTAAGTGATTTGTGTAAGTTTGGATTAATCATGACAAAGAACAATATGGTAGTTATGTAGGTGGAATCATGACAAAGAACAATAGGATAGTTAGGTAGATGGAATCATGACAAAGAACAATAGGGTAGTTATGTAGATGAAATTATGACAAAGAACAATAGGGTAGTTATGTAGATGGAATCATAACAAAGAACAATAGGGTAGTTATGTAGGTGGAATCATGACAAAGAACAATAGGGTAGTTGTGTAAATGGAATCATGACAAAGAACAATAGGGTAGTTATGTAGATGAAATCATGACAAAGAACAATAGGGTAGTTATGTAGATGGAATCATGACAAAGAACAATAGGGTAGTTATGTAGATGGAATAATGACAAAGAACAGTAGGATAGTTATGTAGATGGAATCATGACAAAGAACAATAGGGTAGTTATGTAAACAACTTCGCTTGCTATCACAAACATCAAGTGGACGCCGACAGGGCCTGTGGGGGCGTCTCCATTCTCGTAAGGCACGATATCCCGCACAGCCCTGTTCAAGTGCACACCGACCTTCAGGCCATCTGTATATCTCTCTCCATCCACAAAACTTTCACTCTTTGCAATATCTATCTCCCCCCAACACCAACATTCAGCCAACCAGCCTTAACAACCTCATCTCTCAGCTCCCCTCTCCCTTCATCCTTCTTGGTGACTTCAACGCTCACAACCCTCTGTGGGGCTCTGTTACCACCACCCCCAGAGGCAAGCTCAACGAGAACACTCTTCGTCTGCACAGCCTCTCCTTGCTCAACACTAACTCCCCGATCTACCTTCACCCTGCCACAGGTTCCCTTACCTGTATTGACCTGTCTATCTGTTCCCCCAACCTCCTCCCTGATTTTAGCTGGAGAGTCACTGCTGACCTCTGTGGTAGTAATCATTACCCTCTTCTTATACACCAACCTTCCAACCTCCACTGACCACACCCCAAATTGGAACCTCGAGAAGGCTGACTGGCCCCTTTTCGAAACCCTCTGTGACTCTCGCCTCTTCCCCCATCTCCTTGAGGATGAGGAACCCATGTCAAACTTCAGTAATACCCTTATCAACATCGCCACCTGCTCAATTCCCAAAACCTCCAAACCCTCAAATCATCCCCCCAACCCCTGGTTCTCTGATGACTGCAAAACCGCCATCAAGAACAAGAAAAGAGCCCTCAGGAACTTCAAAACTAGCCCGACCACCCATAACCTCAACCTCTTTCGCATCAGCCGTGCCAAGGCCAGACGCACTATCAAGGACAGTAAAACTAACACTTGGAACAACTTCATCTCTTCTCTCACCACCAACACTCCCACTAAGAAGATTTGGAGAATTGTTAACAGCTTCCACGGCAGAGTGGGCAAATCTCCCATCTCTCTCAGAATGGTGACCTTCTCACTGCAAAAAAGGACATCGTTAACCACCTCGCCGCCACTTTCAGCAACATCTCATCCTCGACCAATTACTCCAATGCCTTCAAAACCAAAAAAGCTTCTGATGAAGCCCGGAGAATCACTTTTCCTCCCGACAACTTCAAAAGCTACAACGCCCCTCTCACCCTTTCTGAATTAAACCTAGCCATATACGACGACGTTGGCTGTACCTCCAAAGGCCCAGATAACATCCCCTACCAGTTCCTGAAACACCTCCCCATCAAAGCCACCACTACCCTACTCACAATTTTCAACAACATTTGGACCTCACACTCCTTTCCCCCTATATGGAGGACAGCTATTGTCATCCCTGTCCTTAAATCGGGGAAAGATGGTACCGACCCCTCCAGCTACCGCCCCATTGCCCTCACTTGCTGTCTCTGTAAAATTATGGAAAGGATCATTAATCAGAGACTAAACTGGTTTCTTGAGACCAACAGAATCCTCTCCCTAGACCAAAGCGGCTTCCGAAAACGTCGCAATACCCTAGACCAGTTAATTACGCTCGACATCGCTATCTGGGAATCCTTTGCAAAAAAGGAATACCTCATTGCCATATTTTTTGACCTTGAGAAAGCTTTCGACACTACTTGGAAATACAGCATTACCCGCAAACTTCACACCATCGGCCTCAGAGGCCATCTCCCCATCTTTATTCAAAACTTCCTTTCATCCAGGCGGTTCCAAGTTCGTATTGGCCACACCCTCTCCAACCCATACCCCCAAGAAGAGGGCGTCCCCCAAGGCAGCATCCTCTCTCCCACTCTCCTCAATCTGAGCATCAATGACATCGCAGATAGCCTTGGCCCCAACATCAAACGTACCTTATATGTGGATGACTTCACCATATTCTACTCCTCCCTTAGCTTTCCTATTGTTGAAAGTAGGCTCCAAACCAGCCTCGACCTGCTGCAAGACTGGAGCAACAAAAACGGTTTTAAATTCTTCAAAGACAAGACAGTCTGCATGCACTTTAATCATTTCAACAACCTACACCCCAACCCGAACTTTGTGCTCAATGGTAATAGCATTCCAAACGCTGAACACACAAAGTTTCTGGGTCTAACTCTAGACCCTAAGCTTACCTACAAGCAACACATCACCAACCTGAAACTGAAATGCAACAGTTCCCTCAACATCCTCAGACTCCTCTCCAACACCACTTGGGGTGCGAACCGCTTTGCTCTCCTCAAAATTTTCAGGCTCACCATTCGTGCCAAGCTTGACTACGGCAATATTGTCTACTGTGTCGCTCATACCTCAACCACATCAACACCATCCAAAATGAAGCCCTCAGGCTTTGTCCAGGTGCTTACAGGACCTCCCCAATCACCAGTTTTCATGTTGAAGCCAACGAACCCCCCTTTCTACTTAGATGTAGAAAGCTTAGCCTATCCTATGCTTTTAGGGTCCTAACCAACACCCAGAACCCTGTTTACAATCTCATTAGGTACCCCAATTTCTCCACCCTATTTGATAGGACTAAAACCTTATCCCCTTCCTTCAGCTTACGCATTAAATCAGACCTCTTCCATCTCGGCATCAACCCCACCACTCTCGGCACCTTCTCCTGGCCCAATTTTCCTCCGTGGGCCACCCCCCTCCCTTCTGTCTACCTGGGCCTCTCCACTCATCACAAAGCTCAAACCCATCCTAACCTCTTCATCAATCTCCACAACCAAGTCAAAGACCCAACTCTCAAATTACATCTCCATCTATACTGATGGGTCCAAAAAGGGCAACAAGACAGCTGCTGCTGCCGCCATCCAAGACATCACCCTCAGTAACAGACTTCCCGACTACTCATCCATCTTTTCAGCCAAGGCTAAGGTCATTCTCCTTGCCCTCAACTTTATTGAGTACTCCCTGCTCACCCACTTTGTTATTTTCTCCGACTCAAAGGCTGTTCTTACTTCTTTACTCAATCTTAAATTGGATAACCTCACATGCCACCTCCTCCTCCACAAACTTCTTTCTCCCACCCTCTGCAGGAAAAGTATTCTTTTCTTCAGGATACCCAGCCATGTTGGCATCCTGGGTAATGACAGGGCTGATGCAGCCGCTAAGCTTGCCCTCACCCTCCTCCCTGCCCCTTTTCCCAAAACCCTCTCTGACATCAAACCGCTTATCGCTTCCCTTGTTCGGGACCGCTGGCAAACCTCATGGAAGTCCCAAATTGATAACAAACTCCATGTCATCCAGCCCACAATTCCGATCAAAGCCACCATCAACAACCTCTCTCGTATTGACAATGTTCATATTACCCGTCTAAGAATTGTTTACACTCATCTCACCCACTCCCACCTCCTTATTGGCTCCCCCCAACCCCTCTGCAACAATTGCCATTGCACCCTCACATTCTCCTTGCTTGCCCCCTGTACAACCTTCCCAGAGTTTCCCTTGCTCCCTACAACTCAATTGCTGAGTTCTTCCAGAAAAATCCTCTGGATAAAATTATCTCCTTCCTTCATCATGCCTCCCTCTACGACCATATTTAATTCTCCTTTTCCACCCCCTCTATACTGTGTTTTTGTTTCAACCATGCACCTCCCCTCACAATCACAGCTTTCTGACCTTTTGTCCTTAAATTTGTCTCATTCCCCTGTTTCCTTTACTTCCTACCTCTAGAATGATCTGACCTCTCAGGCACAATTTGACCTTAGTAGTTGTGGTGCCGTTAAGCCATCATCAAACAAACAAGCAAACAGTTATGTAGATGAAATCATTACAAAGAACAATAGGGTAGTTATGTAGATGGAATCATAACAAAGAACAATAGGGTAGGTATGTAGATGGAATCATGACAAAAGACAATAGGGTAGTCATGAAGGTGTAATCATGACAAAGAACAATAGGGTAGTTATGTAGATGGAATCATGACAAAGAACAATAGGGTAGTTATGTAGATGGAATCATGACAAAGAACAATAGGGTAGTTATGTAGATGGAATAATGACAAAGAACAATAGGGTAGTTATGTAGATGGAATCATGACAAAGAACAATAGGGTAGTTATGTAGATGGAATCATGACAAAGAACAATAGGGTAATTATGTAGATGGAATTATAACAAAGAACAATAGGGTAGTTATGTAGATGGAATCATGACAAAGAACAATAGGATAATTATGTAGATGGAATTATAACAAAGAACAATAGGGTAGTTATGTAGATGGAATCATGACAAAGAACAATAGGGTAGTTATGTAGATGGAATCATGACAAAGAACAATAGGGTAGTTATGTAGATGAAATCTTCAGTATTGGGTAATGATTTTAGAAATCGCTCAGAAAATCCAACCTCCAGATCCTGCTTCTGTGCATTATGCATAACAGCCCACAGCATATCACACAGATACAAAGAGTGCACCTGAAATTAACAGTAACCTCCCAGAACCTTTAAGGGTTTCCTTAAAACAGACATGATGCTGAAATTGTTCAGATCCCTGGCCAGCTGGATTTTAAAACAGCCACCTGATTCTGGAATGCGATCATATCTTTGATTTTATTACAGCCACCTGATTCTGAAATGCAATCATATCTTCGATTTTAAAACAGCCACCTGATTCTAAAATGCAATCATATCTTCGATTTTAAAACAGCCACCTGATTCTAAAATGCGATCATACCTTTGGCAAGAGGATTAATAGCATTCAAAGAAATGTGCATGTTTGTTATGTTTTTCTATATGAGAGCTGTCCAATGTTGAATGAAAATCCATTTTTGTTTTTATCCTCTGCAATTTGAAAGAAAGCAATATTCTTCAAGTCATGAATGACTGCGTTTAAAAAACTAAATTAAAGAGTACCACTGGCTGCCAGCTTACTTCATTACAATTTGTTTCATATATTAAAGAATTCTGAATCATTCATCAGCTGCAGAGTACCTAAGTTACAGAAGCCTGCAAGAAAGTAAAAAGTTTATTAGGAATTTAATGGTATATAGATAATTAAAATTTTGTTGTCAGAAAAAAATTAATGAAAGATTCGCCCCTTACATCAACAATGTTCTTATTTTCCATATGTTGGAAAATCAAACAGTTCAAGGCCACCAAAAATTCACACATCACCGCCCCCACATTTTATACATACAGTGTACAATTATACACACAGAGTTTATTTCGGGAATGGTTTAAGCGTGACACAGCATGTACATTATTTAAGAAATAATGAGTGAGGGTGCTGTGAGTAACGATGTCGTACAGTATATGTCAGGCCACAATAATGTCATGCAAAATTCAGAGTAATGCAGCGTTTCAAGTTTGAAAAACAGTTTTGAATTTTTCACCAATCAAACTGCATATTTTTAAAAAGATTTTTAATTTTGACCAATCAAACTGCATATTTTAAAAACAGTTTTGAATTGTGACCAATTAAACTGCATATTTTGAAAAACAGTTTTGATTTGTGACCAATCAAACTGCATATTTCAAAAACAGTTTTAAATTGTGACCAATCAAACTGCATATTTTGAAAAACAGTTTTGACCAATCAAGCTGTATTTTTGAAAAACAGTTTTGAGTTTTGACCAATCAAGCTGCATATTTTGAAAAACAGTTTTGAATTTTGACCAATCAAACTGCATATTTTGATAAACAGTTTTGAATTTCAACCAATCAAACTGCATATTTTGAAAAATAGTTTTGAAGTGTGATTAATCAAACTCACTTTTGAGTTTTGACCAATCAAGCTGCATATTTTGAAAACAGTTTTGAATTTTGACCAATTAAACTGCATATTTTTGGACATATTCAAAATTTGTGACGTATGAAATGGGAAATTAGGGAGGTACAGTATGCCCATTCATACATCATAAATTTGCATATGAACACCTAAAAATTCAAACAACCATAAAATAGTCAAGTTTCCTGATTTTGAAAGGAATTGCTGCTATTTTCTTAATTTTTAAAAGATGTTTATGCAATTTAGCTATCTTTACCTCTACCTGTCTATAGATCTTTGACGTTTTGTGTAATGAGTAATCAAGGAAAATTATTTTCATGTGTCATTTGTCATCACTCACCAGTGCTTCACAATTGGTTTATCAAATTGCCGTAGACATCTCTACATAACCTTAGTAGCTGTTGCAAAAGGGATGTGCAGTACACATACCTACGATGTGCAATACACATACCTACGATGTGCAATACACATACCTACGATGTGCAGTACACATACCAACGATGTGCAATACACATACCTACGAAGTGCAATACACATACCTACGATGTGCAATACACATACCTACGATGTGCAATACACATACCTACGATGTGCAATACACATACCTATGATGTGCAATACACATACCTACTTTGTCTAGTCTTTTTGTTCTTATCCTTTTGTAAATAGTTTATCAGTATTTATTTGTATTGTTTTTGTATTTATTTCAAGCTTCAAGAGGTGATGGTAGTCCTGATGATGTGGCGGAACAGCTTGGTTTAACAACTCTAGTCTTACAAGAAGCAAGTCGGACACTCACATCAGATTACACGTTTGACTGGGATCATGTCTTAAAGAGTCATGGAGACTGTTTACTGCAATACACCCATGCTAGGCTGAAAAGGTAAGATGCAACCCATGCCAGGCTAAAAAGGTAAGATGCAACCCATGCCAGGCTGAAAAGGTAAGATGTAAGCCATGCCAGGCTGAAAAGGTAAGATGCAACCCATGCCAGGCTGAAAAGCTAAGATGTAAGCCATGCCAGGCTGAAAAGGTAAGATGCAACCCATGCCAGGCTGAAAAGATAAGATGCAACCCATGCCAGGCTAAAAGGGTAAGATGCAACCCATGCCAGACTGAAAAGGTAAGATGCAGCCCATGCCAGGCTGAAAAGGTAAGATGCATCCCATGCCAGGCTGAACAGATAAGATGCATTCCATTTTAGGCTGAAAGTGTAAGATGCAAATCATGCCAGGCTGAAAAGATAAGATGCAACCCATGCCAGGCTGAAAAGGTAAGATGCAGCCCATGCCAGGCTGCAAAGGCAAGATATGTAACCCATGCCAGGCTGAAAAGATAAGTTGCAACCCATGCCAGGCTGAAAAGGCAAGATATGCAACCCATGCCAAGCTGAAAAGATAAGTTGCAACCCATGCCAGGCTGAAAAGGTAAGATGCAACCCATGCCAGGCTAAAAAGGTAAGATGCAACCCATGCCAGGCTGAAAAGGTAAGATGCAACCCATGCCAGGCTGAAAAGGTAAGATGCAACCCATGCCAGACTGAAAAGGTAAGATGCAACCCATGCCAGACTGAAAAGGTAAGATGCAACCCATGCCAGGCTGAAAAGATCAGTTGCAACCTATGCCAGGCTGAAAAGGTCAGATGCAACCCATATATGCCAGACTGAAAAGGCAAGATATGCAACCCATACCAGGCTGAAAAGATAAGTTGCAACCCATGCCAGGCTGAAAAGGTAAGATGCAACCCATGCCAGGCTGAAAAGGTAAGATGCAACCCATGCCAGACTGAAAAGGTAAGATGCAACCCATGCGAGGCTGAAAAGGTAAGATGCAACCCATGTCAGGCTGAAAAGGTAAAATGCATTAAATGTTCATTGACTCAGATTGGTTATGTACGGTGGTTTGAATTTATGGATCCTACGTTAAACTATGAAATATGAGGAGGCATTATGTGAGGGACTAACAAAATTTCTTTTCTAAACATTTGATTTCTGCAAGTAAAATAACAACCTCAAACCAATTAATTATTATTACCTTTTATTTTTGCTTTTAAGACTTCATGGATCCCCTCCCCAATGAAAGAATTTTTAACCCAATATATATATATATATATATATATATATATATATATATATATATATATATATATATATATATATATATATATATATATATATATAATTATATATATATACAGTATATACTGTATGCAAAAACGTTTGCTTTTTGTCCCTTGTTATTCAAAAGTTGAAATTAAATTCATTTTACTTCTGTTTGATTTGTGACTTTTAATCCATCTTTTGAAACCATACTTGTTTATTTTGAAACATTTTCAAAGTGCTTGAATGAAGGTCAAATTTATCTTTAGTGATGGGTCTATTGTGAACATTTTCAATAAAACTCAAACACCTAAACCTTAAAGTTCCTTGGAAGTCTGACCACTTCAACTGCATATAACTGTAAGAAGTATTTATATCAGTTTATTAGAAGGTTCTAAGATGGCAGGCGAGGCTGGCGAGAAATGACACATAAAACACAAGTCTGGGATATTGGATGTATTCTAAAATCAAGTCTGCACACAAGTGACTAACAACATGGACATCATACTCTCTTAACAAAAAGGATTAAACTTAACAAAAGACCTAAACTCAAATTCACATTCTTATATAACACAAATCAAAAGAGGAGAATTCTAATAAGTGGCTTTATGTAAATTAAGGGGAAAAGGTAACATAACATATTCTCGCTCATCTGGGTCGTTGACTGTAAAATAAAGAACACACCTAAAATAAAATAAACTGATATAAATACTCTTACATAATCTTAATTGTACATATTGTCTGTATCTGTCACTATAATTTAGCTCTCAACTTAAATTAACTACCCATCACCAGCTATGAATTAAAATATTCCTCCAGATTATCACTGTGGTAGTAAGGACAACAAGCTTGTTTAGATTAAAATATCAAAGTAAACACCTTTTTAAACCTTTGGCAATAAAACAGCCTGTGATCTTTTTAACAACACACTTAATATAACTGGGCAGTGCCTTACAAGATTTCCTCTTTAAAATCACTCATGCATATAAGAGGGTGGATGCCTTTAATTATTGTAGCGCCCCCTATTACAGGAGCACCCCACCCTCTGGGCCAAGTGGTAGCATGGGTAACTTAGCAGTTGGATGCCACCCAGTGTCATGAGGTGAAGGTTACGGGAGGGGGAAATACACCAGAAGGGGCTACGAATATACTTAAACAGTCCAACAGTTTATTTACTTCTTTGATTAGGACTCCAGCCATTTTCAAAATAATACATGCACAATGTACAGAAAAACAAAGGTACAAATGAAAATATCAACAGAAATAATAAGTCTTCAACATATTTGTCTTCAACATAAACAATTTCTGCGCAATATTTCAAAGCATGAATTAAAAACAAACAAACTTTATACAATAAAGACTTGTTTCTAATATTAAGCAAACCATTAAATTTACGTTGGTGAAGAAAAGAAATACTGAGGTAAATAAAGTAGACGAAGTTTGTAATAAAAAAGAAACTCTAACAAAAAGTGGAATTCTTTCTCAATCCTATGTAAATTACAAAGAGAGCAGAAACTTTGGTCATGTGGTATATTAAATCTACACCCTATGTGAATCTCCAGATGAAGACCACAACATTTCAATTTCCTTAAGATCATATGGTGATGCCAAGAATCAATGTGTGCTAAATAAAATTTGTTGTTTTGTAGTTTCCATAAAAATACAACTTTTCCATTAAATGTATAATAGGGGTCCACATTTGTTTATCAATATCATTTAATCTTTGTAACAAATTACATAAAATCAGTGCATCATTGACTTGTACCCTCTTGCTGCCATATATCCCCGTAGCCTAAGCTATGTAAAATTGATTTAATATCCCTTGCCCAACAAGCATTTGGTCCTCACACTCCTTTCCTCCTATCTGGAGGACAGCTATTGTCACCTTAAACCGGGGAAGGACAGTGCCGACCCCTCCAGCTACCGCCCATCACCCTCACCTGCTGTCTCTGTAAAATTATGGAAAGGATCATTAATCAGAGACTAAACTGGTTCCTTGAGACCAACAGAATCCTCTCCCCTCACCAAAGCGGCTTCCGGAAATGTCACAATACCCTGACCAGTTAATTATGCTTGACACCGCTATCTGGGAATCCTTTGCAAAAAAAAAAGGAACACCTTATTGCCATTTTTTCCGACCTTAAGAAAGCTTTCGACACTACTTGGAAATACGGCATTATCCACAAACTTCACACCATCGGCCTCAGAGGCCATCTCCCCATCGGCCTCAAAGGCCATCTCCCCATCTTTATTCAAAACTTCCTCTAATCCAGGCAGTTCCAAGGTCGTATTGGCCACACCCTCTGGAATCCCTACCCCCAAGAAAGAGGCATCTCCCAAGGCAGCATCCTCTCTCCCACTCTCTGCAACCTGAGCATTAATTACATTGTGGACAACCTTGGCTCCAACATCAAACATACCCTCTACGTGGACGACTTTACCATCTTCTACTCCTTCCCTAGCTTTCCTCTTGTCGAAAATAGGCTCCAAACCAGCCTCAACCAGCTGCAAGTCTGGAGCAACAATAACGCTTTTAAATTCTTCAAAGACAAGACCGTCTGCATGCACTTCTGTCAATTCAACAACCTCCACCCCAACCCGAACCTCGTGCTCAATGGCAATCGCATCCCTAAAGTTGAACACACGAAGTTTCTCTGGGTTAAACTCTAGACCCCAAGCTCTCCTACAAGCAACACATCACCAACCTGAAACTAAAATGCAACAGCTCCCTCAACATTCCCCGCCTCCTCTCTAACACCACTTGGGGTGCGAACCGCCATGCTATCCTCAAAATCTTCAGGCTCACCATTCGTGCCAAGCTTGACAATGGCAATATTGTCTACTGTGTCGCTCACAACTCATACCTCAACCACATCCAAAATGAAGCCCTCAGGCTTTGTCTAGGTGCCTACAGGACCTCCCTAATCACCAGCCTTCATGTTGAAGCCAACGAATCCCCCTTTCTAATTAGATGTAGAAAGCTTAGCCTCTCCTATGCTTTTAGAGTCCTCACCAACACCCAGAAACCTGTTTACAAGCTCATTAGGTACCCCAATTTCTCCACCCTCTTTGATAGGACTAAAACCATACCCCCTCCCTTTGGCTTATGCATTAAATCAGACCTCTTCCATCTCGGCACCTTCTCCTGGCCCACTTTTTCTCCTTGGGCCATGTCCCTCCCTTCTACCCACCTGGGCCTCTCCACTCATCACTAAACCCAAACCCACCCTAAGCTCTTCATCAATCTCCACAACCAAATCAAATACCAACTCTCAAATTACACCTCCATTTACATGTATACTGATGGCTCCAAGGAAGGCAACAAGACAGCTGCTGCTGCCATCATTCAAGACATCACCCTCAGTAGCAGACTTCCCGACTACTCGTCCATCTTTTCAGCCGAGGCAAAGGCCATTCTCCTCGCCATCAACTTTATTGAGTACTCTCCCCTCAGCCACTATGCCATTTTCTCCGACTAAAAGGCTGTACTTACTTCTTTACTCAACCTTAAATGGGATAACTTCACATCCCACCTCCTCCTCCGGGAACTCCTTTTGCCCACCCTCTGCAGGAAGTGTTCTTTTCTTCTGGATGCCCAGCCATGTTGGCATCCCTGGCAATGACAGGGTTGATGCAGCTCCTAAGCTTGCCCTCAGCCTCCCCCATACCCCTTTTCCCAAAACCCTCTCTGACATCAAACCGCCTATTGCTTCCCTTGTTCGTGACCGTTGGCAAACCTCATGGAACTCCCAAATTGATAACAAACTCCACGTCATCCAGCCCACCATTCCGATCAAACCCATCATCAACAACCTCTCTCGTATCAACAAGGTTCATATTACCCATCTTAGAATAGGTCTCACCCACCTCACTCACTCCCACCTCCTTATTGGCTCCCCCCAACCCCTCTGCAACAATTGCCATTGCACCCTCACAATCCATCACGTTCTCCTTGCATGCCCCCTGTACAATCTTCCCAGAGCTTCCCTCGCTCCCCACGCTCCCCACAACTCAATTGCTGAGTTCTTCCAGATAAATCCTCCTGATAAAATTATCTCCTTCCTTCATCATGCCTCCCTCTACGACCATATTTAATTATCCTCTTCCACCCCCTCTCTACTTCTTTACTCAACCTTAAATGGGATAACTTCACATCCCACCTCCTCCTCCAGAAACTCCTTTTGCCCAGCCTTTGTTTCAACCATGCACCTACCTTCTCAATCACAGCTTTCTGACCTTTTGTTCTTGAATTTTTCTCATTCTCCCAGTTTCCTTTTCTTCCTACATCTAGAATGATCTGACCTCTCAGGCACAATTTGACCCTTGTTGTTGTGGTGCTGTTAAGCCCTCATCAAACAAACAAACCAACAAGGTTTATTGTTCTCAGCCATTTGTCTGATGGGTTTATAACAGATAGCTGTATAACAGTAGTTATTATGTTTTATGATACGTAACCAATATTTCACCTTCTTATATGATGCATAGATAGCAATTCGAGACACCCCACAAGGGGCACCCCACAAGGGACACCCCAAAAGTAAACCTCTTCCCCAGGAAGGAATGGGACCACACATGGGAAAGGGAGGAGGAGGCCTAAGCTACAAGCTATTCTGACTACTGCCTAAACAAATACAAAGAGAGAGCAGGATATAAATTACACAAAGATAAATAGGTTTGGTTTAACTTGAACAGTACTTGCTGTTTCTATTTTAATAATTCTTCACTTACAAAGACATGTCCCTGCAGGGCTTGAAGGAAGGGTACTTCCTTAAGGGAAGCCTCAAAATTCTAATTCATACCCGCAAGTTTCTTCATTTCTCTTGGCGGACAAAACTAAATCAAACTAAACTTGTTGAAAATGAGATACATAACTAGCACCCAGAGTACAACTTGATAAATTAAATAAACATTCAAATGTTCAAGGTATGACTCGAATGAGCATTAAAAAAAGAACAAGTTTTAAATAACCAGGAAGCACCTAGCTTCCTCAAAATTTACTTCTAAGGGGAAGAGTTTGACAGTCTTAAGCAAGTTTTGTTGGCAACTAAAATTAATAACTTTAATAAGTAAAATCAACACATCCTAAAGAAACTTAGCTGGGCATGGGCGGTACAGCTCGTAAAACTAATATTTAACGAAACCGAAATCATAATTTAGGGTTGCCAGTATGGAGGGGACAAAAAGTCACTTGCCAGCCTCTCCTACAACTTGGCGAGTAAATTCGACAAAACCAGTATTTCCACTTGCCAAGTATTTTCAACTACTTGCCAACACTTTCAACTGAAATTTGACAATTTTTGTGCAACTAGCATACCTCTGTATTGCCCTTTTCCTGAGCCTGACTTCATGACCATACGAACACAAAAAAACATAGCATGACTACATATGTGCACAAAATAAAGTAGGTGGTTTAAAAAACAAAATAAATCAACATGCACAAACTTACTTGGATTTTAACGTTCATTTCAGGCCTATACAGGTAGAAACAAGTAGGCCCCTACAGCAGAAAGTTTACACTCAATGCCTGTCGTGGCTCTGGGCCGTATATATACACATACTGTGTGCATATGTGTACTTGTATGTAGTACATACTGGTCCGATATCAGCAGCAGCTCAGTGAATTTGTTTCTGGAATAGTTTGGAAAGTACAGTATTCTATGCATACGGAGAGCTCCGAAGCTCTGCCCACTTAAAGAAATAAGATGGCGATAGAAATAGCGAGTCTGAAACTTTCTATTTCCATCAAGCAAAGACGTTACTCCAAAGGATATAGCTTTTCCACCCATATTGACACTGACGCATTTCTTGCAAGCTAAGTGAGCCAATCAGATTTATCTGTGTGGCTAGGTCACGCGGTAACTTGGTCATACAGTAACTTGCTGAAAACAACGAGATATTGCACAAGTTCCCCAAGTACATCCATTGCCTTCATACCGTACCATTCACTGGATGTGAACAGTGTACAGTATATGGCTACACACAAGAGGTGGTGTTTGGGCAATTAAACTTGACGGCTATCAGCCAAATATTGATTTCTGTTTTGGATTTTAATGGAAATATCACTTGTGTTGTATGTGTGGAAGCATTTTTAGTAGAGAAAAAAAGACTATTGTAAGTATGTTTCGCAAAATAAAACAATTTATGAGAGCAAGATTTTGACTCGCCATGGCTTTACTAAGTGTGGGGAGTAACACGTATATTATATTTTTACTTGCCACAATTTTTTTTACTCACCCATGGCGAGTAGGCGAGTAATTTTTCCAAGCCTGCCTGAAAACTTTATTCAAGAGGAATACCAACACTCTATAGCAGAAATCCCTAAAATACCCGGCAAGAAGGAACTCAGAAATTGCCAAGTGCCACGCAATTGCCCCTACACAAATTGAACAAGCCTAGTGCCGAATTTACAGTGAACAAATAAAGAGTGTACCAGCCAGAAACAGGAGGGCAGGGCCTGGCGTCACTAAACCTGACCCCGATCCCAGACTTTGCTTCCTTTAAAAGAAGCGAATAGAATTAAGATACAGTTACACTTACAACGAGCCGTAATGCAGCATGTCTCTGCATGGTGGCTGCCACCTGTCAAGCTGTATCCAAACACCCAAAACAAAACTTAACCATGGCTAACTAGCCAAAATTCTCTCTTATAGTGTTATAGCATACATGTCCTCTATATCAGAGACTAGGGAGCATGTGTTTAGGTGTTTCCAAACCGAAATGAACGTTAACTATGTTTTTAATGGAAAGGATTCTGCAGTATGGACACTGGCTATGTTGGACGGCTGGGACACTTGGACATAGAATAGAATAAACTTTATTAAACCCACAAGGGGTAATTCACTGCTTTCATAAAGTACATAAAATTCATATAAAAACATATATAACAGGTATAAATACATGAGTAAAACGATGACATGTGAAAATTGAAATAAAAAGGAAAACAAATTCTTATAAAAACATATATACCAGGTATGAATACATGTGTAAAACTAAGAAATATAAGAATTGAAATAAAAAGGGAAAAAAATCATATAAAAATATGTATAAGAATATGAATATGCAAGAATAATAAATACCATGCTAAAATATCAAATGTTGTATTAAAAGGGCCTGAAATAAAAAGCAAGAACTATCGATTGAAATTTGAATTGTGTAATTTTATACATTGAGGAATAAATGATAAAGAATGTCTATTTGTTATAGCCACTGGCAATCTCATCCTGCCACTCCGTGGTATCAACATTCTGTCGAAATAATGGTGGCCATCATCGCTCATTATCTTATCTAGTTTTTCCCCAAGGAGCCTTTTGTACGATAAGTCCAATGTTGACTGGCTAGTCCCAATCAAGCCTTCCTAATCAGGCGATCTATACATTGTTTGTCATCTTTTTTAGCATTCCCACCCCACGAAACCAGATTCCCACAAATAACTAAATTTTAGAAGATAGCAAGAATGTTCATCATGCACATACAATACATTCTAGAATGCAGTTCTTTTCGATAACAAATCAACATGGTCATGCCACACCAACCACTTTTCTAAAACAACCGCCAAATACTTGTTATTATCCACCCTTTCTACTGCACTCCTTTTACAACACTTGAAGCAACAGCAGATTTACGAAAATCTATCACCATTTCTTTTGTCTTATTAACATTGAGTTCAAGATAGTTTTGATCCCAGTGGTTTATGAAATCATTAATCTGATCAATATAATAAGTGTATTATTATTCTTCAAAAGGCCCATCAGCAAACTTTACTAATGAGCAATCCTCATCAGTTGACCTGGCATCTGATGTATATATAGTAAAAAGAAACCGGGCTAAAACTGTGCCCTGTGGAGCACCAGTGTTTGAGGTAATAAGATTGGATATGGATGATTGTAAACTCACATACTGTATTGTGTCCTATTGGTGAGGTAATTAAAAATCCACAGATTAGGATCATGACGTATATTTATACCTATCAGTTTGTTAGCTAAATTATAGGGCTGAATAGTGTTAAATACTGACGAAAAGTCAAAGAACATTATCGTAGCAGAATGATTCAGATTTGCGTGTTCAAGGTGTGAGTAGAGCTTTTCGAGACTATAGAAAAGCATCCTCAGTGCTGGGGGTAGATCTATATGCAAATTGCAATGGATCAAGGTATGCCCCAGCCATAGGTTTTAGCAAATTCAAAACCAATGCTCACATAGTCTTCATTGCCACTGAGGTCATTGCCATAGGCTTAAGGTCATTCATGCAAGTAATTACAGGTTTTTTTGGAACAGGAATAATGCATGACTGTTTCCATACGTCTGGAATAGTCCAAGTACTGAATGATAAATTAAAAATTATTGTAAATATATAGGCAATTTGGTTGGCACAGCATTTCAGGATACGAGGAGACAACCCATCTGGGCCGGCAGATTTAAATGCGTTTAGCTTGGAAAAATCATGACGTACTTTATCTGCATTAACAACTAAAATTGAGTTCAAATACGTATTATTATTCGATAGTGCATTGTGCATATTAGATAGTGCATTGTGCATATTAGATAGTGCATTGTGCATATTAGATAGTGCATTGTGCATATCATCAATCTCATTGGTGAAGTCATGACAATCAAATCTATTGTAAAATGCATTCAGTTCATTTGCATACTCCACTGATGTGGTAGGTAAATTAGACGTTGAACTCATATTTGTATAACCACTCATTAAGCGCATACCAGTCCAAACTCTTTTCATATTATTGTGTGTAAGACTTTTCTCAATCTTACGTCTATACGACTCCTTCTCCTTTGCAGTAGCTATGTCAAGTTCTTTCTGAACAGCTTTTAATTGATCCGTATTACCTGCCCAAAAATTATTTTCTTTTTGTTTATAATTGTTTTGACTTCTCTAGTTATCCAGGGTTTACTGTTTGGATACACTTCAATATGTTTCATAGGCACAATGCAGTCCACATTAAAGTTAATGTAATCGCCAATTGTTTGTGTGAGATCATCGATACCATTTGTTGCTTCCACAAATATGTTCCAGTCAGTGATCTCAAAACATTCGTGTAGAGCACCGATTGAAACATCGCTCCATTGTTTGATAGTTACTGTTTGTGGTTTCTAGTCTTTGAACAATTGGCAGGTATTTTGGTTGAAGCAATATTAGGTGATCAGATTTTCCTAGCTGTTATTGGATTCAAATTGTAAGCGCCCTTTACATTGGAATAGCACAGATCCATTGTTGTTTCCCTGCGGGTAGCACAGTTCACATGTTGATGATAATTCCCACAAGTTTTCTTGAGTGTACAGTGATTAAAGTCCCCATCAATAACAATAAAAGCATTGGGGTGGTCAACCTCCAAATCTTGAATAACTGAACATAATTCTACAGCAGTGGGTTTGTATACAGTTAAATGAATAACATGTGAGAATTCCTGAGGAAGGTAGTAAGGTCTCAAACCTAAAACAAAAGAAACTGCACAAAAGAAAACATGTTAATGAGTATAAGACCTAGAAACCTGAACTTTTGTTACCTTATTCGAATATCACATGGCCCATACATACGGGGCTCATTTACAATCAAATGACAGTTTTAGTAAACTAAGCAAATTACAATAAATAAGCTAAGTGACAACCTCAGGCATCACAGTTATCATGAATTCATAAAGAAAGGGTTTAGCTGCGGTATTTAGGGTACTAGCAGTAGCTGATCTCTTATAGGCTTTCTGGAATCGTGAACGTAGAGCATTAACGTTGTGACAGATACATGCAGAATGTTTTCTGGTACATATATATCAACAACATGCGCCTAAATGGTTTAACATGTACTACAAACCATGCAAACAGCAAAATTATCCTCAAAACTGATTCTTTTTTTGTCCTTCCCCAAATATTTTGAATGGGAGAAATTTGCTCTGGTGAACAGGAAATTAGATATTATTATAAGCTAGCTTGACCAAAATTTACTAGAAGAATGCAATTCAAAATCTTTGATATTTTAAATTTGGGAAAGAAATATAAAGAATTACATTCAAGAATTTTAGCTGGATTTTTTTTCATACATCTTCACTTTTGCAAATGCTAAAGTTCTTTACAAACTTTGATTTGTCATAACTTAAGAACTATAAGTGCTATTGTGACTTCTGTCCTATACCTGTCCATATACCTCCAGGACTTTCTTCCATTGTTGGCTTATGAGTCTTGGTTCCATATTAAGAATGTATTTTCATACAGAAGGACAGCAATATAGCCATTTTATCATGCTTTTTATTTGGATTTTCTGTTCTCAATTATTTTTGCTCACAACTATATGAAATGAAATGTTCCTCTCCCTTCTCAGCATTGAGAAGAACTCTGGCCTATTGGTGAATCAAGAGGCAAGTATTGAGGGCACTCTCCTTGATGCCAACTCTCAGCTTCTCTTGTGGCAGCTTGCTAACCTGGACTCTGCAGTTGATCAGTCATATCAGGCTATGCAACCCAAATATGTCACCGCTTACCTGCACCATCTATGGTAAGGTTCCTAAATATGGTGATGCTGTAGCATCACTTTGTTGCATACATACTGTATCTAATATCTTTCTGTATTTGCTATCCCACAGTATATTGCATGCAATAGAATGTACCAGGGTTGATAGGGCGTTTGATACCATGTGGTATTGAAACATGAGGATAGGGCGTGGTTGATACCATGTGGTATTGAAACATGAGGATAGGGCGTGGTTGATACCATGTGGTATTGAAACATGAGGATAGGGCGTGGTTGATACCATGTGGTATTGAAACATGAGGATAGGGCGTGGTTGATACCATGTGGTATTGAAACATGAGGATAGGGCGTGGTTGATACCATGTAGTATTGAAACATGAGGATAGGGCGTGGTTGATACCATGTGGTATTGAAACATGAGGATAGGGCGTGGTTGATACCATGTGGTGTTGAAACATGAGGATAGAGCGTAGTTGATACCATGTGGTATTGAAACATGAGGATAGGGCGTGGCTGATACCATGTGGTATTGAAACATGAGGATAGGGCATGGTAGATACCATGTGGTATTGAAACATGAGGATAGGGCGTGGTTGATAACATGTGGTATTGAAACATGCGGTTGAGTCAGTTGGGCACTGTCGTTTAGCTGTTTGGTATATACGTGTTTAAGCTAACATGTAGGGTTGTGTTTTTGTAAATAGTGTAATGCACGTAGAGTAATTATTTGTGCCTCTCTCTTCATTGCAGGCATCTCTCTCACTAATTTTATTATTAACCTCACTGAGTTACATGATTGACAGCTTTTTCAAACAATCACCGCGCGAATTTGCATAGCAACAAAATCTATGTAAGTGGGAAAAAACTTCTACGTGATACTGGTACAGTACATCTAGCTAGCAGCGCACGCTGATGCAGTCAATGCGATATAATGCAGAAAACAAATTTCTGCACACACAGACTGAGTGACAACAAGATAGTGAATGAAAATTGCGCCCACTACGGGTTTTGTCAATTGGATTCTGTTACCCAGAATAGTTGGGAAACTGAATTTTGTTTATTCCTTTTGTGAAAAACTTGAAAGATCTGCAGAAGTGCCATAGATGGATCAAAACTTGCGGTAGGCCACATGAACATCTAAATGTCAATGCGTTGGTCATGCATGATTGTGGATTTGAGGTTTGTTCTCCCCACTAGTTACCGCGTTGGCTGTGGCATATTTCAGTACTCAGTAAGGTCAATTATACTAAACCTTATCACTGGACTTCTTAAAGGATTAGTTCAGTGGTGAACGTGTTTATCTTGAATCAAAGAGAGACTTCAAAAGAAGCAAAATAGTTCAGAAAACATTCAAAAATCTTATTCTATTAAGAAGATATTAAAGTTTACTGTTTGGTATTATTTGTGTAAAAACGACTGAAATCAGACTAGTTGTGATGTCATAGCCTCAGATTGCTCAAATTCTTTATGTATTCTATCATATTTTTTTCTGCGATTTTGTTGCTTAAAAACCATGGGATATGTCAAAAAGTAGTAAAACTGAATCTTGGTAGGGTATTTATAATATATCACCTGAAGAAAGTTTGAGGAAAAATAATTTAAATAGCGTAAAAATTTAACAAACTTTCTGTAAAATACATAAAGATTTGCGGATGAGGCTGTGACATCACTAGTTTGATATCAGTCGTTTTTACAGAAATGATGCCACACTTTAAACTGAAATATCTCCATAACGGAAAAAGATTTTGCAATGCTTTCTTCACCATTTTGTTTCTTTTTAAGTCCTCTTTCATATAAGATGGACTTGCTTGAGCCCTGAACTAATCCTTAAATGTTTGTTTCAAGAAATTGACTCTTTTCAAAAGCTGCCAAAGATTTGTGCTATGTAATAATCACCACCCCTCCCCACCCAAGGGTTGTTACAAGATTCTTCTTACCAAGCGTATAGCCAAACCTGGCAATTTGGGGAAACAATTTAGTTGGCTTTAAATTTGAGTATGTGGCATGTTAAAAGAAAGTGGTTAAGGTATAGTTAGATCATTTTGGTTGTTAGTAGCTTGGAGGCACAGTACATTGCCCAACCAAGACATTTTATATGAGGCTCATGCACACTGTATGTTTCCACATACTCTTAGTTGTATGCTGGCTTCCCAGGGATATGCCTATTCTAGTATAACTTTTGAAGTGCTATTTTTGTCAAATTGACTTGACCCTTTTCACTTTTGGAATGTATTCATGTTTTGATGGGACAACAGATACCGAATCTACTCAGTTCTCTTGTAGTTAAAAGAAGCAATTTCCTGTTCATAATCGAATGAGAGCACATGACTCCCCTGCGAACAAATGACTCCCCTGCACAGAATGCCAGTCATCAGGTTATCCCCAGCAATGATGATACTCATTCTACAGCACTGAAACAAGTAGAATGTCTTGCTCAAGGACACAATGCAGTGCTTGCACCCCGAGTCAGACCCAGGAAAAACTACCCTCTGTCCTATAATGATGTAGTTGATTGTAATTGTTCAATAGATTTCAAATTTCACATATTTGATGAGTTTTAAGATCTCTTTGATAATGAATCCTTTTGATTGGACTACTCTGTGATAAAACCTTACTCAGCACACTAAACTAAACATGATTTTCTTTCCTTTCAGCCACTTAACTTCACATGCCATCAAATCTCTGCGGGTTCAAGGGAGTGACAGACCAACAGCAGAGGCTCATTTGCTCCTCTTTGACTCAACAAGGATCGCTGTTGCTAATGGACTGAGGTTGCTCGGAATTACACCCCTTGCCCAGATGTGATGATGACAACCAAGGCTGTAATTCCCAGGGAGGGGCAGGGGTGGATATTTTCCCCACTTTTCAGTATAATTTTTAAAATTAGGCACAATTTGGGAAATTTTTGCCTTGTCCACCATGGACTATGTTTTGGATAAGAACCCATGTCTTCCCCCCTCCCCCCTCCTTCCTCCCACACACACACTTTCTGGATGAGAGTAACAACCCTGATGACAACAATAGCCTGATATTATCTGTCTGTTGTATGGTCATTTTTCACAAGATCCTGGCCAGCATTAAAATCAGGATATTGTAGTCATTGGATATTTGTTGCATTCATCTAACACCAGCTTGACCACATTCATCACTTGCACATCTACCCATTTATTTCTTGATTCAGTCGTGATTGGATAATGGTTGCTAGGAATCTGACCCTTCATCTGATAGGACGACGACAACTCAGAGATGATAATTGTGCTCTGCCTATGTGGCAGAAGATTAAAATGCAATGGTTCAACAATAGAGACCTGTTCAGCTGATCACATCACAAATTTGAATACTGTCTTGAATAATTAGGCCTAAAAATAGGACCAACTGTACAATGTCAAACAATACACATTTGTATTAACTAATTTTAAGTGACCTGCCCTCGATTCTTCATGTGACTGCTCACGGCACTCTTTGAATGACAGATATTTGAAACGAAGACATCCATGGTAAAAAACAACTACCAAGAAAGTGTCAGTGTGAATGAGCTATAGCAAGAATTTGAAGTATTTTGACTTGGGAGGCTTGGTTTTACATGGCACATGACATGTGTAGAGTGAATGGCTCTGAATAATAATAATAGTGATAAACTTGCAGAACATTTGGAAGGATTTCATTTTGTCTTACAGTTAGGTGCATGTTCCCTAATTTCTGCATTTAAAAAAAAAAAATTAGTAAGTGAAGCATTGAAAGAACAATTAATTGTTTGCTGTGTTCTCTTAGAGGGCAACCAAAGAAAGACTATCAAACTCCTTGCAGAAGATATTAGGAACTGCATGCTGAACAGAGAGGTGTGGAAGGCCATCACAGAAGTCTTACCTTCAGAGTTGCCATATTATGCAAGTTCATGTACCTGGAACAGAAATTAGCCTGGGGGTGCATGTAACCTATTAATTTTGTTGAAGGGTGGAATTCCCACATTTCCCCCTCTCCCCTAAAAAAAAACAAATCCGAGGTGGTATACACGATTTAATTTTGAGGAACTTTTAAGCCATACATCTGGGTCATCTGACTAAAAGATCATCAGAAATATTCTGCAAATCAAAACTTGTCCCTTTAATACCAAAATGTCTTTCTTCTAAACAATTATCTTGGGCGTGTTCATGTTCTTTTCACATGTCATCTCTTTTACGAATCTGATGTGCAGTACAGACACTGATCCGATTCCGTCACTGTCTTGTAATTCAGCTTAGTTACTGTACTATGCAGGTATAAACAAGATGTTCATTACGTGTACCTCTGCTTTCCATTTAGTATGCACTGCAACCGCCGATTTTGGCCAAAATCGACGGTTGCACATGACGTCTCCTATCTGATGCACGTTGGGCATATTATTAATGCCCCTATAATATCATACTGAAAGGGAAGAGCTTGCACACTTAATGGTCTTAAAGGATTCAGTGGTCAAGGAAGTCCATCTTACATGACAGAGGACTTCAGTCAGTTTAAACAAAAGAAGAGATGGTTGGGTACCTGAAAATGTGCGTTTGAAGTACTGTATGTACCTAATAAAGCAATAAACTTGATCTGATCAACAGGCACTGAAGTTGGTGATTTAATGCAGGTTTGATTGATTATCATATTTGTTGAAACTGGAAAATCAGAAGATACCATGATAAAACAAGGGAAGTGCCATTTCCTCCAACTTTTAATTTGGCCATAACATATGTTTATATACCTCCTATAAATTGATATGCTATGATAATCCTGATCACTTCCCAAGGTGCTTACCATTCCTGACAAACCCACCATTCACAATCTCATAAGACAACACCCACAAGTTACCCGCCTCAGGAACGGCCGCACCTACTCCCACCTCCTTAGAGGCTTCCTATCCCTCTGCATTAATGCCCCCTCACTGTCTATCACTTTTTTTTTTTTCACCTATTGCACTTCATCTACTGATCATATCTATTGACTCTCAACTTTCTCTCAGATGATTCAACTAATCTTTTTCCCTACCTCTGATATAATCTAACCTCTCCAGCACAATTTGATCTTTGTTGTCGTAGTGTCGTTAAGCCTGACCAAACTAACAAACAAACCAAGTTTAATGTGACACAGCAGCAACAGGCATCACTTATTGTCTTTAATGTGACACAGCAGCAACAGCCATGGTCACTTATTGTCTTTATTGTGACACAGCAGCAACAGCCATGGTCACTTATTGTCTTTAATGTGACACAGCAGCAACAGCCATGGTCACTTATTGTCTTTAATGTGACACAGCAGCAACAGCCATGGTCACTTATTGTCTTTAATGTGACACAGCAGCAACAGGCACGGTCACTTATTGTCTTTAATGTGACACAGCAGCAACAGCCATGGTCACTTATTGTCTTTATTGTGACACAGCAGCAACAGCCATGGTCACTTATTGTCTTTAATGTGACACAGCAGCAACAGCCATGGTCACTTATTGTCTTTAATGTGACACAGCAGCAACAGCCATGGTCACTTATTGTCTTTAATGTGACACAGCAGCAACAGCCATGGTCACTTATTGTCTTTAATGTGACACAGCAGCAACAGCCATGGTCACTTATTGTCTTTAATGTGACACAGCAGCAACAGGCATGGTCACTTATTGTCTTTAATGTGACACAGCAGCAACAGGCACGGTCACTTAATGTCTTTAATGTGACACAGCAGCAACAGGCACGGTCACTTATTGTCTTTAATGTGACGCAACAGCCATGGTCACCTATTGTCTTTAATGTGACACAGCAGCAACAGCCATGGTCACCTATTGTCTTTAATGTGACACAGCAGCAACAGCCATGGTCACTTATTGTCTTTAATGTGACACAGCAGCAACAGCCATGGTCACTTATTGTCTTTAATGTGACACAGCAGCAACAGCCATGGTCACTTATTGTCTTTAATGTGACACAGCAGCAACAGCCATGGTCACTTATTGTCTTTAATGTGACACAGCAGCAACAGCCATGGTCACTTATTGTCTTTAATGTGACACAGCAGCAACAGCCATGGTCACTTATTGTCTTTAATGTGACACAGCAGCAACAGCCATGGTCACTTATTGTCTTTAATGTGACACAGCAGCAACAGGCATGGTCACTTAATGTCTTTAATGTGACACAGCAGCAACAGGCACGGTCACTTATTGTCTTTAATGTGACGCAACAGCCATGGTCGCCTATTGTCTTTAATGTGACACAGCAGCAACAGCCATGGTCACCTATTGTCTTTAATGTGACACAGCAGCAACAGCCATGGTCACTTATTGTCTTTAACGTGACACAGCAGCAACAGGCACGGTCACTTATTGTCTTTAATGTGACACAGCAGCAACAGGCACGGTCACTTATTGTCTTTAATGTGACACAGCAGCAACAGCCATGGTCACTTATTATCTTTAATGTGACAGAGCAGCAACATCCATGGTCACTTATTGTCTTTAATGTGACACAGCAGCAACAGCCATGGTCACTTGTCTTTAATGTGACACAGCAGCAACAGCCATAGTCACTTAGTCTTTAATGTGACACAGCAGCAACAGCCATGGTCACTTATTGTCTTTAATGTGACACAGCAGCAACAGGCACGGTCTCTTATTGTCTTTAATGTGACACAACAGCAACAGCCACGGTCACTTATTGTCTTTAATGTGACACAGCAGCAACAGCCATGGTCACTTATTGTCTTTATTGTGACACAGCAGCAACAGCCATGGTCACTTATTGTCTTTAATGTGACACAGCAACAACAGCCATGGTCACTTATTGTCAAGAAGTTTGAATACCTCTCATCAAAACAAGTTTGTTCTCAAAATGATTATTTATATAAAAGTAAAAGAGAAAGATTAAGGTTTGTACCTACTGGTTGGCCCAAGTAGTGTAACATTAGCATTTCAGCTGGGAGGCTCGGGTTTAATCATACCGGAGACTTAAAAATGGGACCTGCTGCTTCTTCTTCTGGAACTTAGCATAAAGACAGAACAGGGTAATAATGTGGTTGGTGACATGTGGCATTAATGGCTGCATGTGGGGTGATGCCCTGTTTAGCCTGGTCCCTGAGAATGGTCTCGGTTTGTGTGGAGGAAGGCTGTGCCTTGAAAAGCACTATACATTATATAAAGCACTCCTATTATTATTATTAGCATTAATTTTCTAAAATTGTAATCAACATTTAAAAGCTCAAGCAAAATATTTCATGAAGAGGTCTTGATCAATGTAAGTGTGACATGTTAGGGAGGCCTGTGTCTTATTACTTGCGTCCCTTTAAGTAGACTGAATAATGACAAGAGACGGCAAAACAAATATTCTTAAAATAAGACAAGAGACAGCAAAACAAATATTCTTAAAATGACAAGAGATGGCAAAACAAATATTTTTAAAATATGACAAGAAACGGCAAAACAAGTATTTTTCAAATGATAAGAGATGGCAAAACAAATATTCTTAAAATATGACAAGAAACGGCAAAACAAATATTCTTAAATTATGACAAGAGACGACAAAACAAGTATTCTTTAAATGACAAGAGATGGCAAAACAAATATTCTTAAAATATGACAAGAAACGGCAAAACAAATATTCTTAAAATATGACAAGAAACGGCAAAACAAGTTTTCTTAAAATATGATAAGAGACGGCAAAACAAATATTCTTAAAATATGACATGAGACGGCAAAACAAATATTCTTTCTTCATTGTATTTAGATATATATGTTTATGAGTAACAAAATAGTGAAAAACATATCAAATGTTACAAATTAAAAGCAGTTTTGATTTGGTCTATAAATAAGCTGATATGCGGATGAAAGCTCATGAATACATAAAGCACTATTTCATATGTT
Source organism: Chiridota heheva (assembly GCA_020152595.1). Classification (NCBI taxonomy): domain Eukaryota; kingdom Metazoa; phylum Echinodermata; class Holothuroidea; order Apodida; family Chiridotidae; genus Chiridota; species Chiridota heheva. The sequence goes on along the minus strand of JAIGNY010004569.1, from coordinate 321,809 downwards.
TACAACAAAGATTTCAATTAACAAAAAACTCACATCCAAAAATAATTTGTCCTCCAAGTGTAAAAAGGGTCAATTTAACACATGCTCAGTCCCATTTCCACTATTTTTATACAATTAAGATTAGGGCCTTAGCTGTTAACGGGGGGAGTCAAGGAAAAATGTCCTCCCAAGATTTGGGGCATTTCTGTCATTGCAACATTAGCACACCCTACACTGAATAAAATTAGACCATGCACACGGTTTTGGCTTTGTTCACATACCCCCACCATGGTTTTGGCTTTGTTCACATACCCCCACCATGGTTTTGGCTTTGTTCACATACCCCCACCATGGTTTTGGCTTTGTTCACATACCCCCACCATGGTTTTGGCTTTGTTCACATACCCCCACCATGGTTTTGGCTTTGTTCACATACCCCCACCACGGTTTTGGCTTTGCTCACATACCCCCACCACGGTTTTGGCTTTGTTCACATACCCCCACCATGGTTTTGGCTTTGTTCACATACCCCCACCATGGTTTTGGCTTTGTTTACATACCCCACCATGGTTTTGGCTTTGTTCACATACCCCCACCATGGGCCCCCACCATGGGCCCCCACCATGGGCCCCCACCATGGGCCCCCACCATGGGCCCCCACCATGGGCCCCCACCATAGGCCAGGTTTGGGGAGCCAGGGGAACTTCCTCCACTTTTTACCAAATTTGTATTTTTCAATGATGATTTTTGTATCTTTGCACAATTTGGAAATTTTGCAACCCCCTTTCATTCTTCCCACACACACTTTTGGTGGGCCCACCTGCCAAACTAAACTATGATCTACAATACAGTAACTACAATTCAGGTTGGGATTTTTTAGGGAGATGGTAAGGATGTCTTGGTAGGGGAAGGGCCAAGAACTACTGTAGATGAAATTTAGGGGAAAAAATTTTTAAAAGAGGAGAGACAAAGTGACAAATCTTTTGTATGGAAAACATTACAAAATTATTTACATAAGTTTCCTGAGATCCCACACCCACACTTTTTGAATCGTTCACCTTGCCAATTTGAATAATAACCCTAACCCCCACCCACCTCTGATCCCCCACCCACCTCTGACTCCCCCCCCCCCACCATCTCTGACCCCCACCACCTCTAATCCCCCATCCCCCACCACCTCACCAATATCTACCTGGGAGATGGGTTTGATTACAAATAAGAGAGAGCGACTCCGTCATTAAGCACTATTCAAGCACTGACTATTTGTGATAAGATTAGGAAAACTAGGATTGTATAATTAATACATCTAATATAACAATATTAATTATATCAATCAACAAGCACCTGAAAGTAACCAGCCTTGTAATGAATTGATTGATACAGAACAACCATACATACATCATGCATCAAAATGATACTGTACAATATTCTGTACTAGACAAAGTACATTTTCCTCCAACAAAATTATGTTAAAGTATGTCAATTTAGTACTTTAAGGAACATAAAAATAATCTTTTCTTCAGCAGTAATTATTCTACATTTAAGTATGAGAGTATAATTAATATATTCATGTGCTTAAATTCAACTTTACACGAACCTGAAAATTGCACATATGTCGGAAGGATGCAATAAATCTCTATAAACTTCTATGCACAAAAAAATCTTGGTAATATATACTCCACAAAACATGTTCTGAATTTTGAACTCTCACTTCCACAACATTTTCAATTTAAGTCTGTACTACGTTTAGTAAAATCTGAAAATAAATTATGATCATAATAATACTATACCACATTTTATTGATAACTAAAATATGACTCAAATATAAACAACATTGTTCACATTAGATTACACTGAATTTTTTTAGAATTCACTTTTCAATATAAATGTATTTATATACACATAAAAATAATTTGATGTCTTAATTAGACTACAGAATTTAAGCTTGAATATGCAAGTTATTAATAAAATACATTACATGTACAGTCCCTATAGATTACATGGCCAACCTACCCTGGAATAAAGCAGATCAGGTATAAGCTATCCTTACAAAGGATGTATGAAATACCAACTACTTCCTTCCTGCTCTGTCCCGAATTATGTAACTCAACCAGACTAATAACTTTGGAAAACATAAGTAGGTTTCTTTATAAAGTATGAACGATGTATTAAATATTACATTTCATATTATTTACTTACATTCCACACAAAATTAAATGCAATTGCCATAAAGTTATCCTTCACCACAAACCATTACTGAAATTTACTTACAGTAGCACTATTAAATAAATAAATTTATGAGATGCAGCATGTCCACCAAAATGGCACTTAAGGCGCAACACAAGGATGAAAGTACAGTACATATTATATGTACTGTATATGATATAATATATTTATGCCGCAAAGCGTAGCAGGGATATTTACGAGAGTTATACTTACCTTTCATTCTCTAAATATGCAATCTGGTCCAATGACCTGATTCTAATGTACTTCTAACCGACCTTTAAACATAGTTACCAGCACAGCCCTGACCTCCATAATACCTCTAATATAACTCACTTATAATTCCACCAAGGCCTGAATGAGAGGGGAGGTGGGCCGGGACGCATGGAAGGTAAGTATAACTCTCGTAAATATCCCTGCTTAGTAGGGTAAATTTACTTCAAGTTATACCTTACCTTCCATGCTCTAAATATGCATTCAGATTGCAACCGAGATCGGAAGGAAGTGAGTTCAGGTCAAAGCCCAAATTTCTAAAGGCTGGTCCTAATACTCACATTAGTTTTATCCTACTTAAAGGACTAGATTCCTTATCCTCTTAAGGACAAAAACCTCTGAATAGGAACTACTATAAAATAGTAAACCACTCATAGCCATAACAAAGGAACAGGAAACAACCTGTTAGTAATAACCGAGGCAAGACATCTACAGAACATAGGTTAGTCACCCGAAAACACTTGTAAACAGAATCTGTTAGTGAAAAGTCAAAGAGTAAACAATGCCCAATACGTCATGGCAAAAACTTACAAGGTTCGTCAGAGGACCGCTGACGGTTTAGTTAAACATGAGGGGAACAAACTGTCTGTAAAATTAAACTGAACAGAAACTACCAGAACAGCGGCAGAATTTTGTTAGTAAAGAATAAACGAAATAGAAAGTCCCTAAGCCCAGCAAAATTTTGTTAGTAAAACAACGAACCAATAATTGCCTTAACAACAGCAAAGCTTCGTTAGTAAAAGTAAACGAAATAAAAAGTGCCTGAACAATGGCAAAAAAACAAAAATTGTTAGTAGGATAAACAAATCAAATACAAGAATACTACCTCAAGAAAGAACAACCCTTGCAACCCCACCTTGGTAGTCTGGTATATCCTTCAGATATGTGGAGACAAATGTGGCTGGTGTTTTCCATACTGCAGCGTGAAGAATCTCGCTGAGGAACCCACCAAATAGTGCAAATGATGTAGCTATGCCTCGCACCTGATGTGCATTAAGCGATTGTCCCGTGAACAACGCGAATTTATTGTACATGATTGCCTGAACAGTCCATCGTGAAATCGTATCACATGAAACGGAGCGATGCGGATTTTGCAAAGTCATTCCGCAAGGATTGTGTATAATCAATATAGTGTTTGGGACCATCAAACAGGGCACCAGGCCCTGTCCTCTGATGTGTCAGAAAACGTAGAGAGACAGAAGGAATATCGGTTCTGGTAGAAACTCTAAAGTTTGATTCTTGGCCAAGAAAGCTGGGTCGGGTACGAACCCTATGCCCCCAGATTCGAATCAAATATGGCCTTCTTTGAGCAAAGGTTTGTGAACATCACCTTTGTGTCTGGCAGAGGATGCAGAGAGTAGAAAAACGTTTAATCGTCAGTTCTTTAAGTGGACACTCAGACAGTGGCTCAAACGGAGCCTGTGCTAGTGTCTCGAGAACCACTTGCATGTCCCACGGGGGAGCAAGGTTCCGAACTGAAGGTCTTTGTAAGAACATCCCTTTAAGAATGCCCCTGTGGATTGCTGCTATGGCTGTCCTAAAGCTCTTGACTGTATTGATGGATTTATTCAGTTTAAACTGACCTAATAAGAAATCTGCTACGTCACCAAGAGGTACCATATGCGGAGAAAGCAATCTATTCTGGCACCAGTCTCGGAACATTCCAAGTCTGGAAGAATACATCCCCAAAGTGGATGTCATTTACCCTGTGGTGACGTAGATCTCTTGCGCATGCACCAACATCAAAACAAGAAGTTGGCCTAATACATACAAGAACCTGTACAAAAGACATTCAAACATGCTAATACAATTCACTATATAACACTAGGCTATCCTTGTGGAAAGGCGGGGCCTAGGGTGAAAAACACTCTAACCCAAAGGAATGGGGTCCTCTAAACAGGCACACCAGGTACTCTTGGGAATAAAATACTGACCGCGAGAGTGGGACTCTCGTTCTTCTAGCCACCCATTTTGTATGGATGGAAGTAAAAACACTCAATTAAGTGTAAGCTTAATGGGAAAAGTCCTGTGAGTCCAACCGAAGATATTCCGGTCCCATGGCCACCTTGTCTTATTTTAGATGACTTGAAAAAGGCTGGAAGAAAATGCTAATCAGCATTAAAACCTGCATGCTTGGAGCTGCGGCCAGTTCTAGCGATGTTGTGAAAACAACACGCTGAAAAGAAGTAAGGGATATTGTGGAGGTCAAGGGTGGGCTGGTAACTACAGTATGTTTTTAAGGTCGGTTAGAAGTGTGCTAGAATCAGGTTATTGGACCAGATTGTATATTTATAGCATGAAAGGTAAGGTATAACCTAAAGTAAACAAATATATAAAAAAACACAATTTAAAAAATGCACAAAATAAAGAGGTAGTGTAGTTAGGGGACAATTGTGGAAATACAAAGGCTAAGAAAGTATTAAAGAATTGTATTTAATAAAATGAATAAAAAGAAGATATTCAAGTTATAAGCCTGAGGAAGGGGAAGGGGGCAGACTTATATATTTTCTTTATTCTGAGGTATTTCATGTATCTATACATTGTGCCATCCTAACAGTGATTATTTTAATTAGGATGCCTTTTTTGCCGACTTTTGGCTATGATTTTGCAGGTATCAAAAATCCAATCTCTCATACAGCAAGTATCAAAATCATAAACTCATACTGCAGTTATGAAAAATATCTCATACTGCAGTCCAATTTTTAACTTCTGGGCATCACATACCTATCACTTTGATATGGAAGTGCCCTCCCCCTCCCCTTTCCCCCCTCACCTCCCCCGGTTGAAAGTTATATTAGAACTGTGTGAAAATGACTAAAGTCAGAATATCAGGGACATCCCACCCTGTACTGTTACTTGTATTTAAATAGTTTCGAGACTTACCAACCATCACATTTGTTGAAAGAGCAATAAACCAGAGTCTACAGCAGTAAATGCAGTTAAGTAAGTGTGACATCACATATCAACAGTAGACTTCCTACACCAGTCACTTTCACAAAGCATATTTAAAACAACCATCAGATTTGTTAAAAGAGTAATAAAACAGTAAGCTATTTGGTGAGCTAGTTGTCATCAAGCTTATATATATAGCCCCGGTGCTTATACCCTGTTTCCATGAGCTGAGCACCAGTTCATGGCAGGCTAACTCCCAAGCCAAAACTGGTACTCATTTCACAGCTGAGTGAACTAGAGCAATTGGGATAAAGTGCTTGTTCAAGAACACAGCACAGTGCCCTGGCTGAGAATCGATCCCGGTACCTTATATGAGTATGAAACAGACGTCCTAACCACTAGGCTACTACACTCCCAGTATTAGAGAAGTAAATGCAAATTAACATTGATGAAATGTTGGGAAAAAATACTTCCAATACATGTACGTAAAAAAGTTTAAAGTTACAAGAGGTGAGGGTTGATGTGACACTTCAACAGTAGACTTTTGACACCAGTTACTTTTACAGAAACTTGTGGCATCTACAAACTCGATGTCTCTTGATTAAAGTAAAATATGAAAACAGTGGCGATGGAACCAGGTGGATCTTCAAGTGACTCATCTTCTCAATGTAACAAGTGACTCATCCCCCCAATGTAACAAGTGACTCATCCCCTCAATGTAACAAGTGACTCATCCCCTCAATGTAACAAGTGACTCATCCCCTCAATGTAACAAGTGACTCATCCCCTCAATGTAACAAGTGACTCATCCCCTCAATGTAACAAGTGACTCATTCCCTCAATGTAACAATTGACTCATCACCTCAATGTAACAATTGACTCATCCCCTCAATGTAACAAGTGACTCATCCCCTCAATGTAGCAAGTGACGCATCCCCTCAATGTAAAAAGAAACTCATCCCCTCCATGTAACAGGTGACTCAAACCCCTCAATGTAGCAAGTGACTCATCCCCTCAATGAAGCAATTGACTCATCCCCTCTATGTAGCAAGTGACTCATCTCCTCAATGTAACACGTGACTCATCCCCTCAATGTAACAAGTGACTCATCCCCTCAATGTAGCAAGTGACTCATCCCCTCTATGTAGCAAGTGACTCATCCCCTCAATGTAACAAGTGACTCAATGTAGCAAGTGACTCATCCCCTCAATGTAGCAAGTGACTTATCCCCTCAATGTAACAAGTGACTCATTCCCTCAATGTAACAAGTGACTCATCCCCTCAATGTAACAGGTGACTCATCCCCTCAATGTAACAAGTGACTCATCCCATCAATGTAACAAGTGACTCATCCCCTCAATTAACAAGTGACTCATCCCATCAATGTAACAAGTGACTCATCCCCTCAATTAACAAGTGACTCATCCCATTAATGTAACAAGTGACTCATCCCCTCCATTAACAAGTGGGGGCTGGCCGGCCTGCCAGGCTTAAATCATGTTTAGCCCCACCTAATTTTGCTATAAAATGTGTATAATTTGATCTATTTTGGGGGCATCACCATATCAATGCAGATTTGCACTCTGCTTGAAGCATGTGTCAACTGTGGTTTAAGGCATGATTTTAACACAGGAATGCCTTAAATTGCAGAATTTGGACCCCACACCCATCCAACTTCAACACACTTCATTAGTCATTTCAGCCCCCCAAAACTCCTTCGTTCCAACGCCACTGTATGAAAGCAATCTCTCCAAATCTGTTTTGTTTCCTTTATCATATAAAAAACATGTCTGACCCTAAGTTATTGATTTAATCAATCTGCCCCCTGTTTACATGTCCTCTGCAAACTGCCTGGTGAGTCTCAAGTAGTAGTCAGGGTCATTCAGTCTATAATCCTTGTAAGAAAAGTTTGCATACCTCTTCGGGACAGCCCTCTCTATCTGTGTACCTTCATGCCATTCATTGAAAGACGTAATGGACAATATTTCAGGATGAATATTTTTAGCAGCTTTAAATGCCCTCTCATAGTACCTTCCATGGTCTCGAAGTCTGGTGTTGATCCCATTCCATGGTCTGACCCGTGTATCTATATAACCTGGGCCGATGCTTGGGATGAAAAGCAGATCATTTTGAGTGGCAAACTGTCGCAGCGTTTTCCATGTCGTCCATTTTGAAGCGTAAGTGAATCCACTTGCAGCAAAGTATGTATAGAAACCATCAAATGCACCCGTTGGACATCAGATCGATGCTTAGCTTCAACGAACAATGCTATAAAAATACCATCATATTTAGAGCCTCGAATACTATTTGGTGCCCCTTTGCGAAATATACGTGACCAGTCAGAGGCATTGGTTAGGTACGAGTCGTAAACATAATACAATGGCAAAGGTTTTCCATTGTCCCTCTGGTAACGAAACAATGCTGGGTGATTGCCATAGGTATCCATGATGTATTTGACATCATTGGCAAACGTCTTCTCATTTCTCTGTTCGTACGGCTCACTATGAAATGCTACCTGCAAATTTATAAAAAGGTATTTGGTTATATGGGCCATCTATTAAATATGTGCAAATAAAAACCTGATTTTTGTAACCACCTATCCCCCAAATTTAAAGCACGCAGTCTGTGAGATGCTTAATAGGGGCACTGAGTCACTATTAATATACATTAAATATGTGGACATAAAACCTAATATTTTGCCCCTCCCCACTCTCACACACACACACACATAACTCTGAGAGATGCTCAGATGTATTACAATGAAATATTAAACTAAATTCCTCACTTTTCCATTGGTCAATTCTTCATGACCTTATAACTAAAGAGCTAGTCATGTGCACTACAGTATCTTTTACAAGAAAAGGCAGCAAACATTATAATTGCTCTATTCCCGTATGACACAAACCTTTCTTTATGTTGTGAAAAACATATCAATCTTATGACTATTTAACAAATTCTTATAAAATTGTGAAATCATATTTAAAACATTGGAAAGTCCATAATGTCTAAACAAAGTAGGATACAAAATTGGTGATTAAGGTTCATCAAATCATTTAGACAGCCAGGGTCGTAATTCTTACCCAGAAAGTGGGGGGACATGGCCTCTTATGGACAGCAAAAGTGTGTGAATATCCCCCGGGATTTACGGCCCTGCATACAGCAATGTGTCCACCTTAAAATTACCTCTACATTTTATGGTTGACCAAGAGCAAAACCATATTCATTACGTTAAATTGCATACAATCCTACTAGAAGATACTTAACTATTGTCCAATACCCTGCAAAAACTGTCTGCTCAGGCAGTTGTGCAAATGACTCATTGATTGTACTAGTCACTTGATGTAATGTACAGTACTTTACCTTGAGATGATGTGCTTGGGCAGCATCCAGAATTTTGGAGACGAGGCTGTCAGTGGGCTTCCCTTGACCGTCAGCTTGCCCAGGTGGATACCATGACAACACAAGGACACCTAGAAATGAGAAGAGAAAGTCAAGTGACCTTGTGTTGAAGGGTTTTTGAACACAGCATAACACCAACAAGGGTGTAGTGGCCCACTCTGACATTAAGAAAATTCCAGGGGGGCCGGCCATAAGTGTAGTCATACATAATTAGAGAACTAAAGTTTGCTTTTGAAGTAATCTGAAGCACATTTTGCCCAAATAATTTTGACTTGTTCCTTCTGAAATATTGCAGCTATGATTCAAAAAAAGTGCAGTGGCAGATCAGGGTTCAGGAATATTAAAAAGTTCAATGTCATTGAAGCTTTGCCAGGCACAATGTATCATGAATAGTGCAGTCCACTTAATTGCTTTCAATTGATATTTTAATTTCTAAACAGAATCTGATAAATGGATATTACATAATTGTAAGTTACAAAGATATCTGTTATGATCTGATCTTCTGACTTCCTTGTTCACACTAACCTTACCAATGGCCTGAATTGGTGTTTTCTGGAGCTAAGGACCAAGAACTTTTGAATCAGATCAGAAAGCATCCATCATATAACAGTCTTTTTTTCTTATAAATACAGTAGCTTACTTTCCTGCTATGTATATAAATCATCACTCTCCCGAAATGCATGGAATCTAAAAGCAGAATATTTCATTTCTTCCTCCTTCAAATTCTAGTAGTAGGGTAAGAGTAGAGGAGGGGCATCTCCCACTGAAAAAAAAAACCACTTGGAAATGTTTTTAATATGAAATTTGGGTTTTGGTTAATGGTATGATATTCCAATTATTAATAGACATGCCAAAAAGTTTCTCTTTAAGCCTACCCACACCCAACACTTCAGTTGATCCTGAAAACTCAGGTATGACAATTACCAACCCATTTTCCTGTTCAGTGTATTGTGTTTCCACTCCAAACAATGATTGTTCATCTGCCATGCAGTCAAGTAACCCAAGGTTATTTGTGTATATAAGATCACAGTGCTGAGTAATCAGGGCACTTTTGTGATTGAAATCACTCATCCGTGCTAAGTGTCTTAGTAAGAGAAATTGTTTGCAAACTAGTGATAAAGATAGCTCTGTATCATATGCCTGGGGTGATGTGTGCATTAACTGTGAATGATTGATGAACCATTTCTCCTAAGGAAAGATATTGCTTCATGTGCTAAAAATGAATATGCCTATTTTTTTAAATGTACATTTCAAAATTTTGTAGTGCTGTCATGACATATCCCAATGTTTTTTCCCCACGACATGAAATATGCCTTTCACAATATATCGCGATACCAAAAACTAATACTTAACTAAAAAATTTTCGAGCAACTAGGCTAGGTTACTTAGTAGGTTACAATTCTAATGTCATGGTGATTAATCTAAAAGGCAAGCTCCGTCACCACACACTGGCACGTGCCGATGTAAGTTGGCAAAAAGAACGAAAAATTGGTCTAGAATGTGCCACTTTGGCTCCCACTTAAATGATTCATGGTCACGTTGGCTAAATTACCAAAGACATGCGTGATCAACGTAATAGTCACGCAATCATGTCGTCTGCTAGATCTGCAAAAAATGTTTTCTTGCGTTCATCATATCATGGAGTAAATTGTAACAACATGATCATATAACGTTAGTGATATTAACAATTTGTGTCTTGAGTCAAGTTTCCTAAAAAGTATCACTATACTACGATACATCGCAATATTTTTCTCCACGATAATTGATACGTAATAGAGCCATGTTCTGAAAGCACTACGATTTAGATACTGCCATTTCTTTCCGATGCTTTTTTTCATATGCTGATTGATTTGCAAGTTTTGTATTATCTGTCATGTCATTGCATATCAACACACTAGCTAACATTACAATTATACCAAATATGAAATAGAACGAGCAATGCAATTGCAATTCAAGATTTTCACATTAAGTCCCACTATATACTCATTAATATGCATGATCTCACCATAAAAAAAAACAATAGGGCACTTCAGCAGACCATGGGCTATCTGTGTACCACATATGAACTGAATCCCATGTAACATTCTTGAGATACTTTTTCTTTATTTATTTCTAGTATAAATCATGTACAATTTATAAATAGGAAAATACAATAATACAATAACATACAACACAAAAAAACACAAAACCAAAATACTGTGTTTACAAGCTCTTGTCAACAAAATCATGTTAAGCCCTGCCACTATGCATATCAATGAATTTCAATTTTTTGGTACCATGAACATGCACACATTAGCTAACATAATAATTACACCAAATATGAAACAAAACAGACATGCGGTTCTTAAAATGTCAAAAACCATAGAGTACATCTGCAGACCATGGGCTATCTGTGTACTGAGATACTGTGTTTACAAGCTCTTTTCAACAAAATCACTTTAAGCCACTATGCATATGAATGAAACCTAACATTTTTACATCATAAACATGTACACACTACACACATGTATTATGTACACATCATAATTATTCTAAATATGAAACAAACAGACATGTGGTTGTTAAAACAGTTCCTTAGCTTTGCTGTTTCACAGGGGCGGCCTGCCATGCCCCTTCATGGGCCCGCACTGCCCTGCTTTGCTGTTTCACAGGGGTGGCCCGCCCTGCCCCTCCGTGGGCTCGCACTGCCCCCTGGAGGGCCCCTCATGAGAAAAAAAAAAGTTTTTTTCTTCTTAAAACTTAGTAATCTTAATTAACCTCATAAATGAAATAACTTACTGTACATGGATACAGAACACAGAATGATAGCATAGTAAGCAATTGTCCTGTTTGGCTCATGAATAGTCCTTATCAATCAGAATAGTTTCATTCTGAGGTATCATTATAGCTCAAATCCCAGAGCTTCTTCACCATGGGATTGATGGTGCCCCTGGAATCCACGGCAAAAAGATGCAGAGCTTTGCGCACATTAATGTGCCCCTCAACAAGTCTAGGACCCTGCCCCTTTTTAAATCAAGCTAGGGGTCTAATTAAAATATGAACATTTCCAGATTTTTACACTAAGCCCTGCCTACTCATTGATGCACACATCATAAAAACCAATAGGGTTCTTCAACTGACCACGGGCTGTCTGTATACCATATGACATGAATCTGGTGTATCATTCTTGAGATAACATGTTTTATGAGCTGGGTGTCACACACACATACACACACCCACACACACATACGCCATCATGACCGCATAGGTTACTGGTGCCACCACATAGGTTCCTGGTGCTATCGCATCAGAACCAAAAATGATTCAAACCATATGTAAACACAATGCCCTGTAAAACCTTTACCAAAAAAAGATGGTGATTACTTTTGACCCTTCACTAAAAAAATACAAAGAGTGACATGAACAAACCCATACAGTATCTTTTGTATTAGAGCAATGTCCATTCATTAATAATAGTACATATTGTTGGTAAGAAGTGGAATTTTAAGTTAGTAAATAAAAGGTTAACCAAGAGCCATGCTAAATTCTGAAGCCAAGAGATTTCATTATTGATTTGCAAACATTCCCACTCACATTAAAATTCCTGCAAACTTGTATGGCCCTGTTGCTGATACCCCACCCCTCCCCCATTCCCCACCCCTCCCCCCCCCCCCACCCCCTCTCCCCTCCACTAGTCTCTGAATCTGCTGTCATACCATTTGCTTCCTTGTTCTATAAATCATTATCTAGTGGCCACAGAATGTTGCAAGACATGGTAAGGCAGATTTCACAAAGGAGCCTTCTCATCCCTCATGACACCCTTCTAATTCATTAACACCCTCTTGGCACAGTTGACTCTGACTGTCGTGGTGCCTTTAAACATCAAACAAACCAAACCAACCATCATGACACCCTTGAAAATGTATTTTTTTCACAAACAATAGGTATTTTATTTATTCCAAAGCTCAAATTGTCATAAAAATAGGACTACTATCCCAACCCTTCTCCCATATTGTGATTTCAAACTTTATTACTCCAGAATTAAGTTCAAATGAGTGGTCCCTTCATAGCTGCAAACTAAGTTCAAATGAGTGGTCCCTTCATAGCTGCAAACTATTTCTCCATCTACAAAATTCAATCTTTCAAAATTGTGTCATGCAGCTACCATTAGAGTCAGGATTGGGGCAAACATGCACGCTGTTTAAGTTGTGAGGACACTGACTTATACATGGCAACACAAGAGCTGCATCCCTAAACCCCACACATACTCTCTACATCTTGTTATATTACTATTGTAGTTAATGTGTATACAACTCCAGGATGTAAGTCCCAGGGTGTATACATGTATATTTATTCCCACCATCCCAGCACTTTTAGGAGGTAGTTTCAAATTACAGTACAATTTTGGGGGAAATAATCACTTTTTGCATTGAAATATTTGGATTTAGGATGAACATCTTGGTGAAACTATTTCTTATAAGGGTAGCCCTGCAACACAAGTCCCCTCCTCCTTCTCCCCACTTTTTGAAGGAGAATTAAGGCCCTCTGTCACTATTTGATCCAGTTCACTCACCTATCCCTGCCAGTCTCATCTGTTTCATGTGAGCATCAATCACCTTTTCATCCGACGAACTGTAGCAGCCCAATTCTGGATAAAAATTGGAGCCAATGTCATCGGGAGGTTGGTGCTGACCTGCGGGCCACCTTTTGGCCTCTTTCTTGTTCCAGTGCAGTAAATACTCATGATTCCAGTGGATGTAGGACCCGTCTATTTCTGGATTGCCGTACCATGGATAATAAAATGCATGGACATTGTAGTTTGGCTGGATCTCATGCCATTCCCGCACATCCTCTGCACCATCCTTCCTCAACAATGACATTTTTTGCACTGTGACATTCATTGAATTTTTGTGTAAATTCATCCTGTTTAATTTTCCATCAATAGAATTTATCATTTTTGCTAAATTTTGGCTTTTGTTCGCAATCAACTCTTTAGGAATTACAAATTTGGGGTTGATTTTTGGCAAATTTGTCCGTAAATCATTCATCTTTTCATGGTTAGCATGTTTCCCGTCTAATGGCTGATCATTTTGACGATTGAAAAAAGGCTCCAAGAATGACGACTTTCTAAAGTCACGAATTTGGTTAACCCTTATAATTGTCACCACACAACCGCAAATAAACACTACTAAAATAATGGTTGCCAGGCAACGCAAAGATCTAAGTTTCCTAGGAAACATATTGACAAACTTAGGAAACCCAACTGAATTCTATATCTAGTTAGAGATTTACTTCAAAGCTGTAAAAATCCTCAGTCAAGTACTTTACAGTAAAGACTAGTTCTCAATTATGATATATGCTCAGATTCTTTACTTTGATGGTCAGACTCCATTCTACTCTCTTTTCTTGGCATGTGCTGAAATGCTTGTGGAATAAAGATGTACAGTTGTCAGCGATGATATCTATGAAAACGCAAAATGGAAAATATGAAAGTTTAAGGTATCTTATCTTTGAATAAAAAATGGTGAATGGTACAACATGGAAATGAAAATTGCAAATGCATTTAGACTGTTGCCAAAATGTATTCCAGAGAACCACTGTACTGAGGAAAGCTGTGTTGACATTACTGTACAAAAGCCTTGAAGCTGCACTTGAAACACAACAGTTTTATGTGCAGTTTTAAAATAGTTCTTGTACTCCTTAAACTTTCAAACAGTCAGACCTGACCAAATACATAAGCAGATTGGTCAGACTGTCTTAATTTTCTTTATTCTGAAAACCACAAGTAATTATGATCAAATTTCCCTTTAAATCGATGGCTCCATTGTACTACTTCTTCATTTGGTCCTGGGTTGTTGTGGAAGTTGGAGCATCAAATTAGCAATGGATGAGGTCCTTATTGTGTGGTAGAGTGGTTATTTTATTTAAGATAAGTCATCTCATTATTTGCTACATTAACTTTGTAGCTATGATTTGCTGGAACAAAATTTTAAGGATAAGAACAAGTCATGAGGTCTATGGATAGGTACAAAAGCTTTCTGTTCAACCAAAAAGAGCAGTAATTTCTGAGTTTAATAGTCTTTCAATTTTAAAAATAGCTTGTGTAGTATTCAAGTTAAAAATAATCAAAGTTTGGCAATTTCTATTATATTGATACAATGTAATGTATGAACAGGAACACATCTCAACATGCATTTGCTTTTCTTTATATTTCTTCCCTAAATTTCAGACCTTGAAAATGTTCAAAATGTCTTCTCCAGCGAATTTGGTTTGGTAAAAATAAAATCCCCTTCATTATAATTATCTCCCTCTTTTTAAAGATAAATGGCAAAGGTTTAAAAAAACACTATTGGATTTACATGAGAAAATAGAGACTATGTCATGTTTATACATCACAAGAGTAACTCAAAAATTTGCATATTTGCTCATTATTGCACATAAATCTTCAAAAGATGTAAATGGTTAATTTTTAACCGATCAAGATCAACTTTTTTGTTTTCTTCATGTATCTAGAGGATTTTAAATCAATGTTGTCTCTATCTATCCATATACCTTTCAAAGCAATAAGTACAGCATTGATTACATGACAGGTCATTTGCATAATCTTCATGATACTTTTAAGGCTCACTAGTTAAAAGTGATCAAGCAGTTTAAGCTCTTGTCTCATTTTTATTGATGTGATGTCATTAGTTGTTGTGCTCCTTAAAGTTTCAAACAGTCAGACGAGACCTGATAAATAACCAGGTCGGGTCAGATTTTTCCTCTTTATTTTCTTTATTCTGAAAACCTTAGTTGTTGTGGAAGTTGGTACTGAGTATTATATTAGCAATGGATAAAGTCCTTATTGTGTGGTTATTTTAATCAAGATAAAGTGGTCTCACTATTTACAACAGTAAGTTTGTGGTTATGATTTGCTGGAACAAATTTTTAAGGAGATGGACAAGTCATGTGGCACCCACCCTATATCACACGTGACATCCTATCATATATCCCACATGGCTTCCACCCTGTCCCACATGGTATCCCTCCCTATGTCCCACATCCCATCTGATGTCCCACCATGTCATGGCATCTCACCTTTTGTCACATATGGTATCCCACCATGTCACATATGGCATCACACCCCATGTCCCACATGACATCCCATATCCCACATGACATCCCATCCCATGGCATTCCACTGTATGTTCTGAATAGCATTCCATCATATATCCTACATTGGCATTCCACCTGTTCCACATAACATCCCACCCCATGTCCCACATGACATCCCATAGGCTCCACAAGAAGTTTCATCCTTTAGCTAAACACTGTATGTCCCTGATTGAAAAATGCATACTTTGAACAAATTAACAGTAATCAGTTTATATAAAATAACTTATAAAATGCAAAAAAGATGTTGAATAAGAAAAAAAAAAAAAAATGGAGGAGTCAAAAAAATTATGCCTGAAAATATAACTCACTTACTTCTTATATACCAAAGAGGCATTATTTTGTATATATCATATCATAGAAATTCAGATCCATGCCCCACATGGCACCATATGCTGTCACATACTGTCACACTCCCTGACTGAGCATACTAAATAAAGAAAAAGTCTGGTCAGTTCATATACTGTAGCAACTTTATGCAAATGACCACAATAATAAAGACGGAGTTTAATAATCATGCCTGATACAACCGTTGATGCCCAAATATTTTGAAAAAATTTATGGATTTTGAATCTCCAGTGCTACGAGAGAGACGCTTGAGGATCTCTGAAGAATACTGGAAAATAATATTATTTTACAGTTATCTTCTAAGGAAATATCAAATGTTTTGTAGAATTTTTAAAGAAACTAGTCTTCATTCTGTCTTAAGTGTCTCTAGAAAACTTTAACATTTTGTAAGGGAATTCTAACCGTCCATAAGGATATCTGAAAAAACTTTTAACTTTTTTTGAGGAACTCTGAAGAAACTTTTAACATTTTCTGAGAAATTCTCAAAAAACTATTTCTGAGGAAATCTCAGGAAAAATTGCGAATGGCCAGACAGACAGCCGGACGGATGAAATGGCCTTTACATAGGTTTGCATTATGCTTCGCATGCTCATCAAAAATCACATATTTTTAAACTGCAGGCATCAAAAATTACTTATTTTCACACTACAGGTATCAACATCATAAACTGTCAAACTGCAGTTACCAACATTTTTTTTCTCATACTGCAGTCCAATTTTGAAATTCTGGGCGGCACATACCTACTTCTTAAGTATGGAAGAGCCCCCTCCCTCCCCCTCCTCCTTCCTTCCAGGATCTCTGAACAATATTAGAACAATTTATAATGTTACAGTTGTTTACCAAGGAAATATCAAATGGTTTGAAGACTTTCTGAGGGTACTAGTCTTCAACCTACAGGTTTTAGTGTCTCTGAAAAACTTCAACATTAAAAAAAAAATCCAGCCTTCAATGAGGATTTCTAAAGAAACTGTAACACTTTCTGAGGAATTTGAAAAAACTTGAATATTTTCTAAGGAATTCTAAAAGAAAAAAACATTTCAAAAGAAAATCTGAGGAAAAACTGTGGACGGCCGGACAGATGGTTGGCCAGACGAAGGGCCGGATGAACAAACAAAGGTAATCGCCATTACATTGGTTCACATTAGGCTTCACGTGCTCACCAAAATGATGCATAATTATGATTTACATGTATTTTGATAACACAGATTCATCATAAGACATACAGTACACATACTGTAGAAAGTTAAAGAAAATGTTTAATATTCAAAGAATAACAAAATAGTTCAAAATAAGTCACAGGAACTCAGCTATTAAGTTTGGCTTCTATTTATTATTTATACAAATTTCTACATCATATTGTAAATAATCCATAGATTATAATAGACAAAATTTCAAGGCAGGTAAAAATCCATTTATAATAGACAAAATTTCAAGGCAGGTACTTAAGTAATCCAGAATATTACAGTGATTGATAAATCATATTCCAGCTTAATCCAAAAAGTAGGCATTTGCTGAGGGAAACTGACACTACATTTCATTGAAAGTCTGAATTTTGTTAACATTTAAAAAAAAAGGGTATTTTACTTCAAAATGTGTCCTTTATGATGTATTTTAAGTTTTTTGCAGTAGGTCTGGCCAATAGCAGCATTTGATTTCCATGAAAATGTATTTGGTTGGACTGATTAATGTTCATATCTTCTTTTGGGCTGAACTCTGTCACTCAGATTGACATAGGTCATCACAGGTCACTAATTTACATTGTTTTAATTGACAAGGTCCTGACTTTGCACTTCAAAATTGTCATAAAAGTTAGATACTAGTAATTCTTTATGGTCCAGCAAAGCAGAGACTAAATTTGCACTAAATAGGCTTGTTTTGGGGGTATTGCATACTTGTTGCTGAATTTTAGGGAAGAAGGGGTATGGTTTTGAGAGAATTCTGTTTGCTTTCAAGATATTTACCTCAATTGAATGGCAAAAGGCTATTTTCCAATGGGAAAATGTGCTCCCAAGATATAGAATAGTAAAATCAATGGATCCAATCATATTTCCATGCAAATTTAATATTTTTTTTGTTATTGGCTATATTCTCAAGGGTACGCTTCAAAGTTAGCCCTCACAACATATGTAAATGTTTGTAGGAACCACCGTCTATCAAATTATTTCCCAAGGGAATTTTCATATGTTACACATTGCACAGTCAAATGCTAGCTGTTTTTCTGGGACCCAAATGGTCCATTGGAATTTTAGGTCATACAAGGTTGGTGGAAATTTAGTACCGGATGCAGTGATAAACTTCTTAAAGAGATAGGAAGAATTTTGTGCTACTATAGGTAGCACAGAACTAATTAGGTATTACTACACCAGCCCAAAATGAGAACCCTCAGAGATAAGGCTAATAAAAATTATTTTTGAGAGGTCCCATGTCATGGGACAGGGAGCTGAGAAGTTGAAAATGTCAGGAATGGTAGAGAAAGGATAGGTCTTGACTATGCATAACCAAACTTGACGAGATTTGAGTGATTTGGTGAGGTTGTATAACACCTCTTCACTTCACTTCAGCAAAAAAAAAAAAAGGGCCAAAACCTCTGAGGACCCCCTATTAAAAGTACCCTCATCTGAGAGATACTAGATGGTACATTTTAAAAAACATCACAAAAGATCCCAAATCTATAACATTCTGGTACAAAAAGGACCCCGAACTTGACTCTTTCATCATAGGGCATTTTGTGGCGATATTAGCGAAATCAACATAGGTCCTCTGAAAATCGATGCAAAATTTGCAAGCTCCTGACCAACTTTCTCTGATTTTCATACTTATTTACATAGATTTAGATAGAAGAGGAATTTTTTCTTTTACATATGTAAAGATTGTGTGGGCCCAAGACTGGAAATTGTTTTGTGACCACGTTTTTCAACAGCTGTTTTTCTGAACTTTTTAACAATATAAATCCCTCGATTTTAATTATTTGCTCAAATTATTCCTTAAAATGTTAATAGATAGTATTTTTAACCCTTTATTTGCCTAAATTTTATGTTTTGATACCATTTTCTACAGTAACAAAGCTGTAATCACCTTTGAAAAACAGCATTTCAGCTCATTACATATTCATAAAACCGAGTGGGCGAAATACGCACAGAATAAGCGACTTTTCACGAGGCTGGGAACTGACTGGTGTAGGCTACACAGTACATGTAAATACATGTGTACAGCTGTCGCCCAAAACTATGTCTATGTCACTATGTGACTAATAGTAACGTTACAGTAGGTCTAACGTTAAGTTACTAAGATTAATAATATCTATGAGACCCCTAACGTTAGGACTCTTGACTGTGCGGTAGCCTAGTAATGGTTAGTGAGATAAACATCTAACTCAGTATGCCCTATATGCTACACACTACATGTACTTGCAATACTGTGTACAGCTGATGCATATCAGATATGGCTACAGTACAGTCATATGTTATCTGACTAGGTAATGGTAGGCCCTAAAAAAATATATAAAAAAATGCAAAATGTCAAAAAACGCAAAAATTGAATGAAAATGGATACCCAACCCACTGTCAGAGGAATCTCTGACTAAATGACTCCAGTAATATGGTTGCCATATGTGGCAGGCCACATATGGCATATGATATGGCACGTATGACTTAATTAATCGCGGAATAGGATCTAAACCTACGTTTATAAGAGACAATTCAAGATATAATGCAGAGAATGAAAACCAACCCAAAACAATCGCTCATCTATTTTACCATGTTCTCTTCGTAAATGTTGTGAGATGTCATTTTAGATTCAACGATCATCAGTTCAAGTAATATTAGGCTAACTCATACAATCGGTTAAAGACTTCAGCTCGCCTGGCCTCATTCCGACGTGTCCAACATTTAACATTACAGGATTTAGTTCAGGGATATAGCCTAGCCTAGGCGCGCCCAGTCTAATGGATTATTAAGTTAAACGTTAGTTATTAAAGGATTGGTTTGGTGGTTAAGCATGTTCATCTTATATGAAAGACCTCAAAGAAACAAAATGGTGAAGAAAGCGTTTAGAAATCTTATTCCGTTAAGAAGATATTTAACTTTAAACAGTGATATCATTTCTGTAGAAACGACTGAAATCAGACTAGTTGTGATGTCACAGCCTCAGATTCCTCAGTCTTTATGTATTTTAAACAAAGTTTATTTAATTTTATCACTATGTAAATTATTTTTCCTCAATTTTTTTCAGGTGGTATATTATAAATACCCTTTCAAGATATAGTTTTACTACTTTTTTGACATATCCCAAGGTTTTTAAACCACAAAATCGCAGGACAAAATATGATAGAATACATAAAGACTTTCAGGAATCTGAGGCTATGACATCACAACTAGTCTGATTTCAGTACTTCTACACAAATGATACCAAACTTTAAACTTAAATATCTCCTTAACGAAAAAAGATTTTTGAATGCTTTCTTAACCATTTTGTTTCTTTTAAAGTCCTCTTTCATATTAGATAAACATGCTTTACCCCTGAACGATTCCTTTAATATTATCTTATATGAAAGAGGACTTCAAACGAAACAAAATAGTGAAAGAAGCATTCAAAAACAAAAAAAATATTACAGTGAGGAGATATTTAAGTTTAAAGTTTAGTATCATTTGTGTAGAAACCACTGAAATCAGTTGTGATGGCATACTCGTAGCCTCAGATTCCTCAGTCTTCATGTATTCTATCCAACCTACCCTATGTAGGTCTATCATATTTTGTCCTGTGGTTTTATGCCTGAAATCCGATGGGATATGTCAAAAAAGTAGTAAGGCTGAATCTACAAAGATCTTTATAATATTCCACCTGAAGAAAGATAAAGGATAATTAATTCAAATAGTAAAAAAAATATAATTTTCTTTAAAATACATTACCAGTTGTAAAAAATGTGAGGATGAAGACGACAACTTTCCATAATAGACTTATTACACCAGTCATTTCTGCACACATAAGACAGAGCTTTAGGCTTCACATAACATAACAAGATTGCGGGCTGAGGAGGGTTAGTCACCCCATAAAAAGCCCAAACTAACACCACCACCACCACAAAAAAATATATAAAAAAATCAAAGACGCCCAGAGTTAGTAAAGAACTTATCAATATTGACTTTGAAATTGTGAACAGAATTGGAGCTAACTACCCACTCAGGCAAACCATTCCACTCATTAACAACTCTTTGCGAAAAGCTAAAACGCCGAATATCTATCCGTGAGAACTCTTTGGTCAACTTCAAATTGTTATCACGTGTCACTTGAGGATTAGGTGAAACATGCAAGAAATAACAGGAAGTCAAAGCATCAAGCTACCAGATAGCAATTTAAAAACCTGAATCATATCGCCACGTACTCTTTTCAACTCAAGCGTGGTCAAACCAAGAATTCGCAACCTAGATCCATAAGAGAGATTCCTTACTTCGGGAATAAGTCTAGTGGCTCTCCGCGGAGCCTGCTCCAAAATGAACTTATCCTTCTCATAAAAGGGACTCAAAGCCTGAATAGCATACTCAAGTGAGGCCTGACTAACTGCTTATACAAATTAGGATCAACCTCTCTACCAAGAAAACAAAACTTGAATATCTCCTTAACGGATCAAGATTTTGAACGCTTTCTTCACCATTTTGTTTTTTGTATAGTTCTCTTTCATATTAGATAGACATCTTTGACCACCGAACTAATCCTTTGATTTTACGTTGTGGTTATTCGCACGGCAGTAACGAGGTCAAATTCGGTGTTCGGTGACCTCAAGAGCAAAAAAATAGGAAAGACAAACATGGTCTACGGTCATCAACGTTATATATCTCTAAATTTAGGCCTATGTATGTATTTTGGAGGCCCAAAATTCTGAAGAAAAAAAAATTGGTCATCAAGCATCGTATATGGGACCCAAATTGCTCTTGTGTACCTCGGTATAGGCCTGCACCCATTGCTAACATAGACTGTACATGTACTATTATCTACCAAGCAGATCGGGTAGGAACTGGTGGGAATGCCCCCCCTCCACCCCCCCCCCTCCCCACACACACACACTTTTCACCCAAAAAATGGAAAAAGTGCCCCTCTTGCAAGTAAAAAGTTCCCAGCCTCTTAAAAATAGAAAGTGCCTCTTTTTTGGAAATTTTCCTTTAAAAAAAAAAAAAAAAAAAAACATGTATTACTAATTAAGATGCAGGAAGTTGTGCACAAATGGCTCCACACCAGGAGTAAAGAGCTTTGCTCAGAGCGCGCTCCCTTAAAATGTCAGAAAAATTACTGTGTAGAATGACTGGTGTAGTAAGTTTACTATGGAAAGTTGGCATCTTCTCCCGCACATTCTTTACAAAGTTTTTAAAGATTTTTTTTTTTGTTTTAACTATTTAAATTACTTTTCCTTGATCTTTCTTTGGTCTATTATAAATACTCTTTCTAGATTCTTTTTAGATTTGTTGAATTTTGACTGTTATTTAAGATCACATCGTGGGTCACATGATTTTATCTTTTTAAATGAGTAACGTATTCTTTGCAAAAAAATGTCTTAGGGCCTACTTATGTGCAAAATCGTGGAAAATTTGAAGCTCATTGTGAAAGCCATATCATCTCGTTTATTTGCAGTTCTTATCAAATCTATTGGAATAACTAATCAATACAGGAATAAATGACACTTATATATTATCAAAAATATAAATTTATTCCAAATTGTATACTATTTTATTAATACTGTGAATATTCTGATTAAACTTGATTTGGTAAAGAATTTGATTTTTCAGGTACATGTGAGTCCTCAAAAGTGTCCTAATGGATAAGTTCAGTGGTCAAGCATGCCCATTGTTTATTAAAGAGGACTTCGGAAGGAACAAAATAGTAAAGTAAGCGTTCAAAAATCTTATTTCGTTAAGGAGATATTTAGTTTTGTTTTTGTATTCCATTCAAGAGATATTCAACTTAGTTTAAAGCTCTGTTCTATTTGTGTAGAAAAAATCCTTATAAGGGTTACCAGACTTGTAGTCGAGTACATTTTCTTGAGTACGAGTACAAGGACCTGAGTACGGGTACGAGTCCCAAAGCCATGAGTATGAGTACGTGTACTTCATATTTTCATTTCCTGAGTACGAGTGCGCGCGAGTACAAGAATACGAGTACGGGTACGAGTACAACTATAATATAGATAAAGAAAAAATCACGTTTGATAAATGAGAGGAACCCTTCTTTGGCTACCTATATATGGGTGTGTGGCAACTTTCCTTAAAAGAGTTAGAATAATGCATAAAATAGTTGTTAAACGATAGGCCTAAAGACTGAAAGGTAGCACCATAGTTTCCGAGTTATGCCCGCTTATAGTTCCCGAGTTATGCCCGATCAAAGGTTCACACTTTTCCATAGTAGAAACTGTTATACATGAAAATGGCCAACGCAAAATATGTACCTAATTCTTTAAAATTAGTTCCTAAATTCAAATATTGAATAAGCTAGATATTGACGGGGTGTTGAAAACGTAAGAGCCATCTGTTTTCTTAACTGTGACAGAAAATCAACAAATGATACATTAACATAAATAAATAGTCGGACATTTTTCTCAAATTTTGGTTAGAATCGCGATATATAGAAAACAAAGGTTTCACAAAAGAAAACACGAAGCAAATATACAACATGTACAAAATGCTGCCCGAGCTTTAAAAATACTATAAACAGTCGATGTTTAACCCATTTTTGTTGAAATTATTGGCTATTTTCATTGTTTTTGATCAATTGAAAATGTTTTTTATATAACATTGTAACTATACACGCCCATATTCAACTTCTAAAGGCCATCTATTGTGATTAAAATGTGGCGGCGTACATTTCAAAAACGATTATGATTGGCTTATCAATATAAGTGCACATTTAACCATTGTGTTAATTTAACCAATCAAAACACAGGAATTAAATGTATTTACCCCTATGATATAGAGACGATAACTGGCCTTTAAGGTACACATGTCGTAGATTATAATGTTATGGTCATTATTTTGCTTCTGCAAAACAGAAAATAATACATGACCAAAATGATATTGCATCACAGTAAAAATTAAAGTACCCAATCTGTACAACGTCATAATCAGTCCAGTCCACGCTCCCGATCGGGAGACCTCCCGATCGGGAGATCGAGACATGCACAGTGACCACAATTTAAATTGTTGCAAATAAGTTCAGCTGTTAATATCTTTTTACTTGTCAAATTCTGTAATTCTAAAGTTGTATACTTTGGAAATGATATTGGAATTAATATTTCTGAATATTTTGAGCTTTTGCTGGTGATTAAAATGTTAAAAGATCTGCTCTTCAAAAACTATTGAAAATAATTTTGAGAGATTAGGCTAAAATTTCCTAGTGAAAGTCAAATTTACGCTGGTGAAAATAGAGAAAATCATTTAATTGTTCTGTTACACCAATACAATTTGAATATTTCGCATGCATTTTTTACTTAAACCTTTGTTACCGTCATGTATTACTTTACAGAGATTTGAATTTGGAAAGATGCATTGTGGGTTATAATGAAAAAAAAATCTCACGATTGGGTCCCGATCAGGAGCGTGAACTGGACTAATAAGCCCAACTTTATGGTACCAGAAACACCTAAAGTGTGAAATAAATTGAGGATTTTGACAGTTAAATCTGTTTCTTTTGTTTAAGTTTTAAATTGGCAGCTGCTGAATTTATTCAGAGAGATTGTATAGCTTGGGTGCAGAACCATAAATGTATCTGTGTGTCAAAATACGGACATATATATCTGCAAAGAAAGTCTTGACTGTTTATGAAGAAAAAAACCGTCTGTAACATGTATTTTTGAGAAGAAAAATTATAGTTTGCTATTTTTAGAAGCAAAGTATGTTGATTTGTAATTACAGACTGTTTCTTATCATTCTAGCATCTTTGATTATGGAAACCTCATGCTACCAGACAATTTATAAAATCAATGTTTGTTATAGAAAATAAAAGTCATAATTATTGGGGTTCTGGGTTTTAAATGTGGGTTCGCGGGCGTCTTTCATATATACATCCAAACTGCCCAACCCGAGCCCAATCAGCATTATAGAATCGAGTGGAGATATGTCTTATATCTAGACGACTCGGACATAATGATTGAGAGCATATCTGATTTAAACATGTACATCTAATATTTTAAATCTCTGCCCGATTAATTGCTTAATTATGATGTTGGTAGCATCATAATGCAGAGTCAGCAGGATATGTATCTGATACCTGAATAATTCGGACTTCCGGTTCAGACATGACCGAGGTGAATTTTTGAGTGGGGTTAGGGAGGGAGTGTAAGGTTCAAATTTAGGAAGTCAATTTGCATACCTTTTAGTAGCCTGACAATCACCGCAGATGCGTTTAAAACTGTTAAAGAGAAGAGTTAACATTACCATGTACTATTTACATGGTTTTACTTTACATGGCAAACTTTAAGCAATATTATAGACTAAATCACAAAATAAGAATATGAAGGAGATTATTTTAATAGAAAAGTGGGGGTAACACCCCCATATCCCTCCGCTGTTGCATCCACAACATTTTACATCTCGTCCCGACAAAGTGCCCAAATAGGATGATCAGTGTTGTCCGCATCATGCCGAGTCGGCGGTCAGGAGGACATGATTTGGATAGTATAGCTTAGTCGGGCATGGCCTAATGGCTGAGATATACACTGAAAGTCTATTACAAGTTTATCCGATGATTCTGAATCTCTCCCTGACTATAAGATCGATGTCCAGCCTATTTCATAATTCAAAATACGGTTCTTTAATGTGCGTACG
Organism: Chiridota heheva; assembly: GCA_020152595.1. Lineage (NCBI taxonomy): Eukaryota > Metazoa > Echinodermata > Holothuroidea > Apodida > Chiridotidae > Chiridota > Chiridota heheva. Next base: position 295,758 of record JAIGNY010004569.1, on the reverse strand, counting down.
GAACCATTTTACTCAGGGTTTTTTTTTTTTGCCAGACTCGAAAACCAATAACGACGAAAATTTGCAATGAATCTGTGAATAAAGAATTGATTTGAATTTCGGAAAATTTCCTTCATTTTTAGATAGATTTTTTTTTTTTTTTTTTTTTTGCCAATTAATTGGCCAATTTCCGAAAATTATGCTTAATATTCGGGAGCTCCATAATTTCCGGGCAATTTTCTTGATATTCGGAAAATTTCCTTCTTTTTCGGGCAATTTCCTTCAATTTTGGGAAATTTCCTTCAATTTTCTGGCAGCTTTTTTTTAATTTCCGGCCATTTCTTAATATTTTCGAATGATTTTAGATATTTCGTTACATATCGTAAACTCATCGTGAAACTACATATGTTTACAATCTTTCCGGTTACGGATACGAAACATGAAACGTTCGTAACTTGGTAATTAAGATGTGGTCGTTCACCTGAAACTTCAAGTAAACATATCCATTAAAAATGTTGGTTTTTCAGTTGATGTTGTGTCTAAGAAGTTGAAGGGTTTGAACTCAAATTTTGCACCCGGTCCGGATGGTATACATTCTGCTGTCTTACGTGAATGTTCTGATGTTCTTTCTGTCTCCTGAGTATTATCTTTCCCAAAGTGTTTTGATGTTGGTGTTGTTCCTAGTGATTGGATAATTACTAATGTCACTCCTTTTTTTTAAAAGGGTGACCACAGTTTGCCTTGTAACTTTAGGCCAGTGAGTCTTACTAGTGTTGTGTGCAAGGTCACCAGGTCACGGAGTCCATTGTTAAGGATGTTGTACTAGATCATTTACTGGTCAATGGTTTGTTGAATTTGTCCCAGCATGGGGTCTTACCTAAGAGGTCTTGTGTTTTTCTAAAGTAGTTGATTTTGGTCAAAATGTGTATGTTATCTCTTTGGATTTTCAAAAAGCATTTGACAATGTTCCATTGGGCAGGCTCATGATGAAAACAAGAGCGTTTGGTGTGGAGGGAAAGTGCGCCAGTTGGATATATTCTTGATTAGTTGACAGGTCACAAAGAGTTAGTGTTAATGGTACAGTAGCTCCATGGAAGAAGATTACAAGTGGTGTTCCTCAGGGTTCTGTATTGGGTCTGCTTCTTGTCTTAATTTTCATTAATGATATCAATGTTTCCTTTGGTTCCATGATTTGTAAATTTGCTGATTACACTAAGCTGTACAGGATTGCTGATGATGCTATGGGATTCTTCACTTTTGCAAACTGATCTGGATAAGTTAGTTTCTTGGTCCCAAACATCATGTAATCTTGATAAATGCAAAGTTATTCATTTTGGTCAGAGCAATTTGGCTTTTGATTACTGCATAATTGGTTCAAATCTTGGATGTGTTGATCAAGAAAGGGATCTAGGTGTTGTCATTACTAGCAATCTGAAGCCTTCTAAGCAGTGTGATTTAGCAGCTGCAAGGGCAAATAGGATGCTTGGTTTGATTAGAAGAAATGTTTGTTTTCTTGGTAGAGAGGGTGTTCTTAATTTGTATTAGCAGTTAGTCAGGCCTCACCTTGAGTATGCTACTCAGGCTTGGAGTCCCTTTTATGAGAAGGATAAGTTCATTTTGGAGCAGGTTCAGCGAAGAGCCACTAGACTTATTCCTGAAGTAAGGAATCTCTCTTATGAATCTAGATTGCGAATTCTTGGTTTGACCACGCTTGAGTTGAGAAGAGTACGTGCCGATATGATTCAGGTTTTTAAGTTGTTATCTGGTGGTGATGCTTTTACTTCCTGTTATTTCTTGCATGTTTCAGCTAATCCTCAAGTGACACGTGGTAACAGTTTAAAGTTGACCAAAGGGTTATCGCGGATAGATATTCGGCGTTTTAGCTTTTCGCAAAGAGTTGTTAATGAGTGGAATGGTTTGCCTGAGTGAGTAGTTAGCTCCAACTCTGTTCACAATTTCAAAGTCAACATTGATCAGTTCTTTACTAACTCTGGGCGTCTTAGATTTTTTTTTTTTTTTTTTTTTTTTTTTGTGGTGGTGGTATTGTTAGTTTGGGATTTTCATGGGATGACTAAACCTTCTTAGGCCGTAATCTTGTTATGTTATATCATGTTATATATCAGTCAATGTTTTAGGTAACAGAAAAAGCTATTTTGGTGCTGTGTTTAGGGCCCCCAGCGCTGTCCCGGCAAATCCCCGGAAGCTCTGGAAATTTCTTGTTTTTGTTCCACCAGAATGATTGAAAATCAACACAAACTGACAACATTTAAGTGATGAAAAGAAGAAAAATTCAATTTCAAATTTCATGTTAATAGTAGGTTAACACTTGTAAACATGCAGAAGAAAAATTTCGTCTGAAAATTGAGAAAATTGTGCATTCCTTCATGGGAGAACCCTTGGTTTGAAGATGTTTTGCTTTTATACCCCAAAATGGCTTATAATCAAGACACAAAATTCTTAAATGTAAGTTTTGATTTTGAGCTACAGTGTATTCTCATTCATACTTTACAAGTTTAACGAACTATACATGTTTTTGTTGTAATTTGCAAGAATAATTTGTTCTTTGATTTTCAAGTTTTTTTTCTTTCTTCTGCTGAATATCAAATTTCTACTGGTATAGGAAGGTAGGGGGGCATGCGCTTGTACATTTATATTAATCAATTTCAAATTCAACACAAACTGACAAAAATGGGGAATTTAAGGTATTTTTGTTTAATTCATTGAACTCAGATACGCATTATCTGATTACCATTTCTAAACAGGTAGAAGAGAAATTACTCCTGAAAATTTAGGTGAAATTGTTCATGGTGAAGCCTTGGTTTAAAGATTTATGCTTTTGGATGTCCCAAATGCCAAGATGGCTTAAAAACAACAGAAACTTCCAAAGCGTAAATAACAAATTGTGGGGTCTTATCTGATGCGAAGCAAGAATAGGGGAAGAAGTCCCGCTTAAGGGTCAATTAGAAGAGGTACGGGGAGCTAACCCCGGAAGCTCTGAAGATTTATTGCCAGATTGTTTTTGATGCCCAAAATTGGCTAAAAATCAACACATAATTGACAAAAATTCGGAAAATTGAAGAAACTATAAGAATATGATTTAAAATTATCATATTTAAATTTACTCAGATTAACAGCGTTACCGTTTATAAACAGCCAAGAGAACGTTCTCTGAAAATCTTAAAACCTTCGAGCAAAATTGTGCAGGTGTTCATGGTGAAGCATTGACGCCTTGGTCTAAAGATTTCATTTTCATTTTGCCCAAAAGTGGCTTAAAATGAACGCAAAAATCCAAAATGCAATTGATTGATAAAAAGAATAACATTTAAATTCTACAACGTTGAATTTACTCAGATAAGCATTTAGGGTTACCATTTCTAAACTGGCCGAAGAGAAATTGGGAAAATAGTAAGGTTCATGGACACAGCTCTGGTAGGGTCCAGCCTTTGATTTCTTATTTTTAATGCCCCAAAATTGCCCTTGATCATCGGGGCTTTGGATTTTGAACGTGTGTGGTGGGCATCTATCATATACATCCCAGTTACCCAATCCGAGCCCAATCAGCATCATATGAGTCAAGTGGACATGTGGAAATACTTTTAGATAGCCTATCTAGACGATTTGGGCATGATTGAGATGTATTTCTAAATCAGTTCATCCGCCATTTTACATCTCTGCCCGACTAGGGACTAGGTGCCCAAATATGTTAGTGTCAGCATCACGATGCCGCGTCCAGCTGATTTATCGTTAATTTTTGACAAACCTTTCCAGTTTGCACCAAAAATCCTTAATTTTGGACTAAGCATCTTTAATTTGGGCCAAAACATCTTTAATTTTGGACCAAAATCTACAGAATAGAACCAAAATCTTTCAGATAAGAAGGTGAAAGTCTTAATAATATCAGAACCATGCACCCACGCCCCCCCCCCTCCCCTCCCCTTCCTCTCCACCTCTCACAATGATTTTCAAATAAGCCTTTACAGTTTTCCTTTTCCCCCGATGGGCAATTGCCAACGCTTGTCGTGGCAAGAAGTGTACGTGTATAGATATAAGATGGGCAGGGGCAGGCCAGAAGAGGGAGGAGGAAAGGGGGAGGGGAGGGGGGGGGAAGGGGGCGCTGGACCCGATATACTCTGACACAACTGTAAAAGTAGGCCTACCTCCAACATTATACATCTCTACCCGAATAAGATCGGTGTCCGACCAGTTAAAGGAAGTACGGCCATGAAGAAAACAAAACAATATTGATATTAACCAGAACATTTTCAAAAGTATTTTGTCTCAAATAAAATGAAAATGATAACCGTATCAATTTTCCTACAAGTTTTTCAATACTGGGCCATTTTTTTCCTGTCGAAGTAGTGAAAATCGGAATTGCCCTACGAATTTTTGTAGGGGGTGAAACATCCCGACGCATCCCTGAGTCTGACATAACATGCATAAACTTTATTTCATATAATGTTACATGTTTTAAAAACTTTTTTATACGACTGTATATGGGAGCATCGATTTTGTTAAACCAAGGCGAAAATCCTGGTCGCCCAATTCATCATTTTTTTTTTTTTTAGCCACTGGGCGACCAAACGGTGGCCCAGTTAGTATGCTAAAAATTTCTATGGTCAGATGATGAGAATTGCCGTGGCCAATCAATTTTGAATTTAAATTTTGAATTTTAAACAAGTGAAAGTATCCTAAGAGTTACCCATCCCCATTTCACAGTCTGTTCAAACAAAAATCCTGAAAATAAGGCCATTACATATTTTGGTTTTCAATTTATAAAATTTAAAGTACTAGTTAATATGTTTCGTTTCCAGACTACATGGGTCCTTTAAACTTCTTTAGCAGCAAATTGGTCAGACACTTTCATCCTTTTTGAAAGGGGATCTTACCACCCTCTCGACCGCTTGGTTTCATCCATGAAAAAGACATAAGAATGATATCAGATCATGACGCAATCACGGTAAGTTCTGAGATACAAAAAGATCCCCTCACTTTCCACTTTAAGGCCGTTCTATGGATGCCTAAAATCTTTAACCGGGAAAGAGCATTAAATTCTAAACGCAACAGTCTTTAAATCTTGTTAATAGAACGTAGACCTATAGTTTTTGAAGTTTTAGCAATCTGCAGTGAATGCATAATTTATGTTAAATTTGTGATATATGACCTGGTGGGTAGCTGAAAAGCTTTATGTAATTTTTTAGATTTCCTTCCTAAATTTCAGTTTCTGAAAATAATGTCAAAGTCTATTCCTGCTGGGTATGGTGAACACTTAAAAACGTTTGGCTAAAATTCCTTTCCATTTTTTCACAAATGAAAAAAATAATTAAAAAAAAAGGTTTACATAGGAACTTCTGCCCTGTCATACTTTACAAGAGAAACTTAAAGAGGAACACAAATGTGCATATTTTTCCTGAAAATTCAAAATGCTCTAAACAGCTAAAATGGTCAATTTTAACCGATTTGGATGAAACATTGTGCTGGTTTTTTTTTTATCATTTACATGGATTTAAGAGCAATTGAACATAAGTTGCTGCTACACGTCCATGTTTCTTTATATTAGGTCTCCAACACACGCACCCAGCCAAGGATATTTGCAAAATAAATACTTCTCTCTTGCGTGAAATAAGCCTCCAACACACGCACCCAGCCAAGGATATTTGCAAAATGGATACTACTTTCTTGCGTGAAATAAGCCTCCAACACACGCACCAAGCCAAGGATATTTGCAAAATGAATACTTCTCTCTTGCGTGAAATAAGCCTCCAACACACGCACCAAGCCAAGGATATTTGCAAAATGGATACTACTCTCTTGCGTGAAACTTTAAATTTCCAACACACGCACCAAGCCAAGGATATTTGCAAAATGGATACTACTCTTTCGCGTGAAATAAGCCTCCAACACACGCACTAAGCCAAGGATATTTGCAAAATAGATATACTCTCTTGCGTGAAAGAAAAAAACACGAAAAACTAATATTAATTAGAGGAGGCTAATATAAAAATGATAAGATATACGACCTCTCTGAGATTGCCAAGATACCACAGATTTCATCAGAAAATTAGATAGCATCAATAACATTCATATTAAAACAAACTTAGTCACTATGGATGTTAGCTCCTTGTATACTAACATCCCCCACGAAGAAGGTACTAATGCATCAGTTAAGCAAATGCTGGACCTTCATTCACACAAAGCATATGGAAAAGTGGCTCCCATTTTAAGTCCCGCCCCCTCTATGCTGTATGAATAACTAAAACAAAAGGAACTTAACGATCTATTAGTATATTTAAATTTTATTTAATCATTTTAGCTAAACAAGTTTCTGGTTCCAAATGTTGTTTTATATCCAATAAACTTGGGTGCTTGTTTATATTAATTGTTGTTTCGTCGTAAATGCTGTTTATGAACCTGCTTTGCCATCATTTTCAATTAGAGTCAAAGTTCTACGGTGAAGTCACAAACAAGGCGTGTTTTATCTAAATTCCCTGAAAATGATTACACCAGCTAAACTGATTTTCGTAACTTTGATATGCCACCTCTCCAACTTTATAACGATTACCTTGACTGAATGCTTCGCTGCGTCGTAAATACCCCTCAAAAAAACCTTATTGATGTTCAAGTCTTAACTAAAGCCTTTGTTTTTAATGACGTCATCCGCGTTCTAACAACAAGGCCAAATATTAAGTGCTGATATTTTCCGAATAATTTGATGTATTTAACGAATTTATGAACTTAACTTCAGTGATAGCTTAATAAATATACCAGGAACATCATACATAAATATTTCAAAAGAAGTACTTATAATATTGAAAATTTAACATTTTCAGATAAGCAACATTTTCAGATTATAAAGAACCGTCTATTATGAAAATATGGTTTAACAAATTACTGGGTAATGTGTATTTATTACAACATCCGTTTCTGGCTCACTGAATATATATTAATTGTTACTTATTTGCGAAATTCAAATAATCAAGATAATTAATGAACAAAACGGACATGAAGATAATATAACTCGCAGTAACTTTCTTAAGTTGGTTTTAAGTCAAAAAAGGTTCCCCGCGTTTTAAATGAAACATCCCAAATTTGCTTGTACGGCAAATGATCGCTTTGCGTGTCACACGATTTGCAACACGAAATTACTGCCCTCACTAATATTCATTTTAAAACATAATAACTTCACCCTCCAAGATACCCACTTCCTACAAATTAACGGCACTGCGATAGGAACACGTATGGCCCCGACCTACGCCAATATCTTCATGCACTTCTTCAAACAAACATTACTTTAAAGCTGCCCCCTTAAACCCACATTTTACATACGATACACCGATGACATTTTCATGTGGGCGGGGCTTAATGTAAAAAATCTTGAAATATTCAAGAGCCACATGTCTGTTTTGTTTCATGTGTGGTATAATTATAATGTTAGCTGGTGTGTACATGTTCATGATGTAACAATGTAGAATATTATTAATAATGGGTGGGGCTTAATATGAATTTGCTGTAAAGAAGTGGAGGAATTTCAACCCCGGGATTTCATCAAACGAGTGCAAGCAAAGTACTAATGGTTTTCATGATGCATTTTTGATTGAGGAGAGGATGGTTACACGGTCCCTACAGCCATCAAGTGGGAAATGTATCATAAGTGTAGGCTTCATCCCCGGCCCCCGTCACAAAAGTGGAAGGCTGAATTATACCTTAGCACTCCCCCTCAGCTCTTTTGTCATGATTTTGTTTAACTTTCAATAATACTTTTAATGTGAAAATTAATAAATTGTATAAACTGTTCAGCCAACTACATTCCATCCTTTGAGTTGGGACAAAGTATGCAGGAGCAAATAATTATTTAAGGATAATTCCTTAAAATGGAAGAAAATTGCGTGGAAATGAGGGAAATTTTCCGAAAGTCGAAAGAAAGAAATATCCAAGAATGGAAAACAATTGTCCCAAAATGAAGGAAATTAATGAAATTTATTCACAAATTGAAGGAAATTGCCCTATTTGTTTGCGCTTTTCTTGTAAAAAAATTTCAGGGAGGGACAAGCGTAAAAAGTTTTTTATTCATTTTTTGCTCCCTCAAATCGAGAACATTTATATAACAGAATACAAACACTTCACTTCAGTTTCAGATTCTTCGCTCCTTTAATTTTGCTCAATTTTTATATCTCACTCCTGCTTTCCCTGGTCTGACACACTCGTTACAAACAGGCAGGACAACTGCATATCTCACTCCTGCATTCCCTGGTCTGACACACTCGTTACAAACAGGCAGGACAACTGCATATCTCACTCCTGCTTTCCCTGGTCTGACACACTCGCTACAAACAGGCAGGACAACTGCATATCTCACTCCTGCTTTCCCTGGTCTGACACACTCGTTACAAACAGGCAGGACAACTGCATATCTCACTCCTGCATTCCCTGGTCTGACACACTCGTTACAAACAGGCAGGACAACTGCATATCTCACTCCTGCATTCCCTGGTCTGACACACTCGTTACAAACAGGCAGGACAACTGCATATCTCACTCCTGCTTTCCCTGGTCTGACACACTCGTTACAAACAGGCAGGACAACTGCATATCTCACTCCTGCTTTCCCTGGTCTGACACACTCGCTACAAACAGGCAGGACAACTGCATATCTCACTCCTGCTTTCCCTGGTCTGACACACTCGCTACAAACAGGCAGGACAACTGCATATCTCACTCCTGCTTTCCCTGGTCTGACACACTCGTTACAAACAGGCAGGGCAACTGCATATCTCACTCCTGCTTTCCCTGGTCTGACACACTCGCTACAAACAGGCAGGACAACTGCATATCTCACTCCTGCTTTCCTGGTCTGACACACTCGTTACAAACAGGCAGGGCAACTGCATATCTCACTCTTGCTTTCCCTGGTCTGACACACTCGCTACAAACAGGCAGGACAACTGCATATCTCACTCCTGCTTTCCCTGGTCTGACACACTCGTTACAAACAGGCAGGGCAACTGCATATCTCACTCTTGCTTTCCCTGGTCTGACACACTCGTTACAAACAGGCAGGGCAACTGCATATCTCACTCCTGCTTTCCCTGGTCTGACACACTCGTTACAAACAGGCAGGGCAACTGCATATCTCACTCTTGCTTTCCCTGGTCTGACACACTCGCTACAAACAGGCAGGACAACTGCATATCTCACTCCTGCTTTCTCTGGTCTGACACACTCGTTACAAACAGGCAGGGCAACTGCATATCTCACTCTTGCTTTCCCTGGTCTGACACACTCGCTACAAACAGGCAGGACAACTGCATATCTCACTCCTGCTTTCCCTGGTCTGACACACTCGTTACAAACAGGCAGGACAAGTGCATATCTCACTCCTGATTTCCCTGGTCTGACACACTCGTTACAAACAGGCAGGACAACTGCATATCTCACTCTTGCTTTCCCTGGTCTGACACACTCGTTACAAACAGGCAGGACAACTGCATATCTCACTCCTGATTTCCCTGGTCTGACACACTCGTTACAAACAGGCAGGACAACTGCATATCTCACTCCTGCTTTCCTGGTCTGACACACTCGTTACAAACAGGCAGGACAACTGCATATCTCACTCCTGCTTTCCCTGGTCTGACACACTCGTTACAAAACAGGCAGGACAACTGCATATCTCACTCCTGCTTTCCCTGGTCTGACACACTCGCTACAAACAGGCAGGACAACTGCATATCTCACTCCTGCTTTCTCTGGTCTGACACACTCGTTACAAACAGGCAGGACAACTGCATATCTCACTCCTGCTTTCCCTGGTCTGACACACTCGCTACAAACAGGCAGGACAACTGCATATCTCACTCCTGCTTTCCCTGGTCTGACACACTCGTTACAAACAGGCAGGACAACTGCATATCTCACTCCTGCTTTCCCTGGTCTGACACACTCGTTACAAACAGGCAGGACAACTGCATATCTCACTCCTGCTTTCCCTGGTCTGACACACTCGCTACAAACAGGCAGGACAACTGCATATCTCACTCCTGCTTTCTCTGGTCTGACACACTCGCTACAAACAGGCAGGACAACTGCATATCTCACTCCTGCTTTCTCTGGTCTGACACACTCGTTACAAACAGGCAGGACAACTGCATATCTCACTCCTGCTTTCCTGGTCTGACACACTCGCTACAAACAGGCAGGACAACTGCATATCTCACTCCTGCTTTCCCTGGTCTGACACACTCGCTACAAACAGGCAGGACAACTGCATATCTCACTCCTGCTTTCCCTGGTCTGACACACTCGCTACAAACAGGCAGGACAACTGCATATCTCACTCCTGCTTTCCCTGGTCTGACACACTCGTTACAAACAGGCAGGACAACTGCATATCTCACTCCTGCTTTCCCTGGTCTGACACACTCGTTACAAACAGGCAGGACAACTGCATATCTCACTCCTGCTTTTCCTGGTCTGACACACTCGTTACAAACAGGCAGGACAAGTGCATTCTCAAGCTCTTATAAGCGATGGGCTTCATTTTCTCCGCAGCGACAGCAACATTCAAGGCAAACGTGTGATTTTGTCAGTTGGTGGCAAACGTGCCGTTTTGTCAGTTGGTGGGATATTTTACGACTGTACGAAGGATATACCTAGTGATTTTTGAAAATTATTATTATTTTTGTTAAACACCGCCCTGACGGATTTAGGCCTATTAGAGTAAACTAAAGAAATTTACCAGACAATCGAGAAAAAAAAAAACCCGAAGTCGAAGAAAATTGCCCG
>JAIGNY010004569.1:175000-280000 GCA_020152595.1 Chiridota heheva | reverse complement strand
GAGGTAATTTCCTGCGTTATGTTGCACGCATACCAATCTGGAATAATTAAAGTGCCTAACATATAAATACATAGGTGTATCATAACATTAGGCTACGAAACAATTTTTTTTTTTGTGAGCTTTGGGTCTAAAGTGTGGACCAGGTGATTTTTCAAAATAATCTTGATATAAACAAATCACTAAATAATTGATAAATTTTAATTGTCCAGTAGGCTCAATGTTTGACCATATTGTTTTTAAGACTTGGGAGGTAATTTTAAGACAATAAATTATTTGTTTCATTCAATTCTAATAAAATAAAATAAAAAATTGGTGAAAAAAACATACATAGCCTACGTTGTGTAGCCTAGATAGTGGTGTCCAGGTTGCATCACAGGTGTTTCTAGCGTTATGGCAACCTATATATAATGTTATATCTATTAAGGTAAGTCCCCCCTCTGCGACTTTCTAACCGTATATGAAAAATCCTCTTTTTTACCACTTGCGAATCTGAATTAGGCCTACATTTTTACTCAATTGACATTCGCTGGAGTCTCCCTTTGTTTGTTTGTACTTGATCCTTTCTTACGGGAACTCAGCAAGACTCCTATATGGAGCATAGATGCCAAGCTATAGCCTGTACAGCAGATGCCAGTCTTGTGCGACCGGGACGGAAGTAGATGAACACCAGGTTTTCACCCTACTCTTTTCGAGAAGTGTTCAGAGAACTAGGTGGGGTGTGACTGTCCTGTGACTGACCGATGGCTTAACGTCCCCTCTGAAGGAGGGAGAGCACCATTCAACCATTGCCACTTTTTTCAACAGCTGAATGAGGAGCAGGAGGGCTGCAAATGACGTACTTTCGCTTTGATGATTGGTGTATCTGTCTGCATAGGTGTGGAAAAACTGGTTAGACCTGTTTGAGGCTTGAAGCGGGTACCTCCAGCATCTTAGTCGTGTGCTCTACCAACTGAGCTACCTGACTCCCTTCTGTTTTTATAAACCACTGTATTTATTGATTGTTTTCCGATGAGATGTACAAATGATGGATTCTTTACACTAATAGACATTCAAAGTCAGACTGGAAATGGAATGTTTTCATTTTGTGCAGGAAAGTGACTCGTGATTTCTCGCTGATGCTCGGCCACCAGTCTGTAAAGTATTTTGTGCAGGGGATGCAAAAACAATTGTTCAAAATGCGCGGATTATTTAGGGGAATGCAAAGTTGAACAGTAAAGTGCGCGTAAATTTTTATGCTTCGAGAAAAATTTGCGTGCAGAAGTTTTCAGGAGAATAACAAAAATTTTACCCGTTAGGTTTCTGATGGACCAGTCTGCATTCCGTGCACTAAGACATGAATATCTTTGGCGTGAAACTTGCGTCTTTCTTTGGCATGTGACGGCGGGAAAGTAGAAAGCTGTTATTTGGCATACCGGCGTGGCAATGAAATATCTACCTTGGCGTAAACAAACTTTTGCGGCATTGGCAAACAGGACACATAACGAGTTATTTACCTCAACTACCAATAAATCTTACAGAATGTACTACTGTAGGCCAATTATGAAAGAGGTGATATAGGGAGGGCGCAATGCCCAAATAATTTTTCTTTGCTGTATATATAGTTTTGTGTATTCCTGTATCATTGATTTTATATTAATTATAAATAGAATACTGTCAAGAACTAATGCATATTCATTAGTTGTACTGTTTGCCAATCATGTTATTTTAGAAATGAAAGCAAGTTTTGTCACCGCAGAAAGTATTGTAGAAGCAAAATACTAAACAAAACTTAAGTTTATTGTGGTAACTCGCTGCATGGTCTCTAACTGTTGGTGTATGAAAGCCAAGGCCTTGTAGGTTTTACAAGGATTGCACCCTGGCTGACGGACAAACTAGACATCAAACCTCATCACCCATCATGTTGTGATGTCTGAACATGTTTTATCGACTAGTATACTGCTTGATACACAAAACTTTGAGATTTGAACGAATGACAGTTCATATGAATGGCACAGTTTTAGCAGTGGTGGCGTCTTTCGAAAACTAATACCTGTGCCTTAAATGCCAAGCAGTGGCCATTACGCAATTGGTCAATGGTTGTTTGAAGACTGATAACGGTAGTTGTAATGCACTTATCAGTTGTAGGACTCGCCTTACTACCCCTGGCAATGTCAGACAAAGGTGAGTCATTGACATATAAAATAGTGACTCACGTGCATGTCATTACCAAATTGTCAGTCACCAGAGTGACTCTGGGGTGGGTCAATTTACTTCAGACCCATTGACTACAAGGGTGAATGATTTGGGGTAAGTCATTTCACAAAAAATGTCAGTGCACTATTTGACTGAGGGGTGCGTCAATGTACATATTTTGTCCCCCCATTTTGGTGCAATGTCTCGCCTTGTCCGGGGGTGTAGGGGTGAGTCACACAATTGACAAGTGCATAACAGATTGTATACTATACGGCAGTGATGCGTACAGTACTTACTTCGTAACATGAAAAAGAAATGTGTGAAGACGGCTTCTGTGTTTTCCCTTTGGAATGAATTTGATGCATTTTGAGGTTTAAAGTATTTTTCACTGCGCGGCGGTGCAACCGTGGCCAATTTGCTTCACATGCGCGGCCAGATCTATGGGCAGCAAGTTGTGCGCGGGCCAGGTGTCAAATCGCAGAGCAAGCTGCGTGGGCCAGATCTTGCATGCGCAAGGCAAACTCTTCAGCTTGGATTCAATGCACAGCAACCAAAGAAATGTCCACAATGACGTCATGAAGAAGTACATCTACAGGGTTGCCAGATAACTTTTGTGGCTTGGTACCAAGCAATTATTAAGTTACTTTTTTTTAATTTGACAGTGAATTTGATGGCTGCAAATAAATGGCAGTGCCTTTAAGGCTAATACAGCTTTCAGAATAGCTTCAAATTTTTAAAGAGTTTTTTTCCTATAAATTCCTATGTTGGCTAATACTAATGACCCAGGGCTATGGTTGCCATTTCAACTTGTATGGCCTGTAAACCTCCAACAAATTTTGAAGCATGATTCTTGCATCCCTGGTCATAAAACTTTTAAATATTGCAAGATAAATTTCTTAACAATCCATTCCCTGCAAGAAATGTTCAAAAACCAAATTCCTCCTTAGGTACAAATCAAGGAAAATTTTAATTTTGGTATCCGGATGCTGTAATTTGGTATCCAAATGCAAAATATTTGGTAAAAAGCCACAAAAGTTATCTGGCAACCCTGTATTGATGTTCTTCTTCATGACGTCATTGTGGACATTTATTTGCTTTTTTACAAATTGCTGTGCATAGGATGTGTATTGGGGTAAAAAAATTCATCGTTTGTATATCTCATCGAAAAAAATCAACAAATACTGCGGTTTATAAAAAAAAGGAGTCTCCGGCAAATGTGAGTTAGGTAAAAAATATGATTCAGGTTCTGGAGGGGTCAAAAAGAGGAATTTTCATATATGATTCAGAATTCGCTATAGGAGGGTGACTTATCTTGTTTTATATATGTATGTATGTAGGTAGGTACGTACGTACGTACGTACGTATGTGTATAGGTTGCCATAGCATAGGAACACCTGTAGGCTGCATAAGGTTTCATAAAAGATTCATTTTTTGTTGTTGCTAGAAATACGAATAATTGAGTAACTACAGGCCACACTTGAAATGACAACCATAGGGGTCATTAAACTATTAGTCATATCCCAAAATACACTTTTTGACATAGGGCCTACTGGTGGCATGTGCAGTAGGTTATTACACTTTCCATACATAAAGTTGAAAGTCTGTTGAACGCTAGGCTACCAAACTTAAGCCTATGGTCGATGGGGCGTAATTCGCTCCAAACTTGCTATCTTACCATATTATGTACCTTTCTTGCTTTAATTGTTATATGTAGTTCTTTAAAGTTGTTTTAGTGCTCAAGAAGACAAAATCAGGCCTGCTGGTAAACCTTTAAAAACCTTTATTGATAAATTTAATCTTTATTCCTTTCAAAATAACCTTTAAAACCTTTAAAAACCTTTATTGACAAATTTAATCTTTATTCCTTTCAAAATAACCTTTAAAACCTTTAAAAACCTTTTTTTTCAAAGTTTAGTAAGGTAAATGATTCGTGTGCCAAGGTTTTATCATCATTGGTAAGTATACACATCCATTTAATAGCATATCTGTTCTTAACACACATTTAAAAAGTAGCAGGACAGAAATTAAATTTCCAACTTCACGCAAGTAATGGGCTTGTGGCGCCACCAACTGCCTTTTGCCCCAGAATATGCTCATTGTATGAGAATTTATTCCATGAGTTAACCTTTATAAACCTTTTTATTTAAATCCAAAACCTTTAAAAACCTTTATTTCAACTTTTCCAACCTTTAAACCTTTATTTTAAAAAAGAGTCACTGGGAGGCCTGCAAAATTAGAAAACCTTTATGCTCGATAAGGTAAAAGAGTATTTTTATGTGAGATCTTTAAAGTTTCTGTCACTCTAATAGTTTATGTTGACGTCATATTACTTATATGGTTGTCGTACAGCTGATTGGCTAACAATTCTACACACTTAAATAGATTCAATTAACAAGTTAGTACGATCTTCACACTAAAGTTGTGCTGTACCACCGTCACGTTTTTGTACTACTGGTAGTGTTTACTTACTCACTGCTGGTAATGGTGCCACTACCGGGATTCCCCTAATGTATATTTCTTACTGCACTGTTACTATCTTATGTTAGTACACAAGGCCAGATTCACATGTATTTACCTCGATAACACTGATAAATGACGCAGTACTTACAAAGAGCACAAAAGTTATATTTGAAAAAAGCCCATAACTTTCCAAAAATTCCCAAAAATATGCTCCCTAGAAAATAATCACAATCCACAGAAGAATTTGGACTGTCACTTAACCTTAAATGTATTATTCTGTAATTATTTTGGAATTTTGAATAGATGGAACTCCATTGTTCCCAATTTTTATTGCTGGTCATGTATTGCGTATCTTTGAACAAAACTGTTATTTGCATGTATGAACTTATGCACTGAACCATACACTGAACTTATTGTTTAATTTCCAAAGAAAGCTTGTCAAATAAACTATGAAATAAGCAATATTTTGTACAATTTAGTCAAGTTTTCCTGCACCACTTATTTTACCATGTAATTAAGAAATGGTTCTTACCTTTATACTGTGATGGCCAATTGCATTGTTATCCACAATAATTGGGTTTGCTGGAGATTATACCTTGTCAAGCCAGTTAATAAATGTTTCTTCTGTTACTCTGAAATTATTTTAACCATAGTCTGTTATTCTGAAAACATTTTAACCATAGTCTGTTAAAAAAGAAAAAACAACTAAACAAATGTATCAAATATAGAAATATTATGGTAAGCTGCTGTAATACTTAACCCAAGTGATTGGAAAACCTTATTAAATTAATCTGATATATTAATATTCACCCACCTTCTCTACCATTCCATCCTAGGGAAAGCACCAGGTTTGGCATGAGGATAGACATCCCCTTAAATTTCAATGATAACCTTGAAATCCCAATCTCACTGATAATCCCCTGAAATACCAATGATTACTGCCCCTCCCCAAAAATACCAATGATACTGCCCCTTCCCCAAAATACCAATGATACTGCCCTCCCCAATATATATATATATATATATATATATATATATATATATATATATATATATATATATATATATATATATATATATATATATATATATATATATAATATATCTATATATCCTCCCCAAAATACCAATGATACTGCCCCCTCCCCAAATATATATATATATATATATATATATATATATATATATATATATATATATATATATATATATATTTTTTAGGCTTAGGCGATATATCGATATTTTGATATATTTCGATATTGACCTATATCGATATGGCTGATATTGAGTTCAAGGGTCATATCGATATATCGATATTATGTTTTTTCAATAATACACAATACATGAAGTAATAAAAAGCTAAACATGACTATCAAACATCCAAGTATTTTTTATTAAACAGCCACAAAAAAATTAATAAATTTCATTTATATCAAAGTTTCAGGCAGTCAGTTATGATACAACTTATTAAAACATTCATATTGTGATAGCAATTACCCAAAAATCCTTCCATGAACAAAAACCACTTGATTCGCGGAGTACAGAGGCATTGCGCCATACTTTAACTTTATACTTGATGGCTTAAAATATTCAGACAACAAAAATCATAAGATGTTGAATCCTCAAACATCGTGTTAAGTTTCCCTAAAAGGAATACTGAATCTGAATTTTAATATCAAACAATCATTAATTGATAAATTACTGACAAAACTATGAGGTTTTTCTCACTATTTTGTTCGTTCAGAAAGTCCAAAGTAAAAGTGACAGACTGGTCTTGCCATATCGATTAGATAATGTACAGTGCAGTAACTACATACAGTATCACTGTACAGTACTTTACTATGTACACACATGTCATCTAGGCTACCACTGTTTCTTCTGAGTGACAACACTCGTGCGATGATTGAAGCAGACTATAATTTGGATAATATGCATTATATATGGACTTCTGAATGTCTAGAAGTCCATATAATGCTACCAAAATAATGCCTTTTCAGTACAACTTTCCTAAGAAAAAAGTGAGTTATAGAATTTTAAGAAGAATCGGAGCCGATTTTTGTAAGGCATACAGTGTAGGCCTTATACCAGTTCCACAATATTTTTTTTTTTTTAAAGATTATGCTGAGGTCTAAACTTTTTCAATGTTTCTGTGCTTGATCTTTTGAGATAAAAACCATGTAAAGAACATTTTAAGCATAGTGGGTGTTTATTTGAAGATGATATGTATATATATTTTGCAGTGATTTCTGTTTATTTGTACAAAAAGTTTTACTTGACTTTTTTTGGAGCAGAGAAGAGATTAGCTTGCCCAGAACAGTACATACGACTTACGTATGACATCCTATAATTTGCATATCGATATTTCGATATTATCGATATTTTTTAGGCGATATATCGATATTGCATAATGTTCAATATCGCCCAAGCCTAATATATATATATATGTATGTATATATATATATATATATATAAATATGTATATATATATATATATATATATATATATATATATAAATATGTATATATAATATATATATATATATATATATATATATGTAATGTTTATATGTATATATATATATATATATATATGTATATATATATTATTTTCCTCATTTAAGTAATTACATAAATATTCAACATTATTGAATAGCCATGAATGTAATATGTATATGTCTTTTTTTACTGTCTAGAACTTAATCGTCTCTGCAATAGATACCTTTCTTTAAAACAAATTAGTTTTCTCTATAAATATAACTGCAAATAAAATTTCCTTTTTCTGGTCTTCTAAACTGGTCTTTATGCTCCAAATTCCCTGATCTCAAAATTAACTTAGCTGAACTTCTTTGATTAATTGTCTCCATTCTCTACAATAATCTCAAATAACTCTTTGAAATTCTCACAACAAAAGCTTGGCCCAACTACTGTTTGACTAGAGGCCATACATTACTTTCATGAGACTTCACAATTCACACATCAAAATGTAACTATGATTAGTTTGTTTTAAAAACATGTTTATCATACAAATGATAGATTGTATAGAAAAATCAAGGAAAATGAACTCACATTAATTGCAGAAATCACTAGCCTCCATCCTGTAGACATACTAATAACATTTGCTAGTTTGAACAGTAAATGGCATCTCACAAGTTTTGAATTTAAACTGTTTGCACTTCATAAAGAACATAGTGTGTTTTCATTGGCTAACAGGGATACCACTTCTTCCAACTTGTGTTTATGATTAAAATCTGATATTATCAGTGAACTTGCATTTAAACACAGTGTTTCTTGTCATGGAGCATTGAGATAAAAGGAGAATTTATAAAAAAGTAAAGAAAAGCAAGACAACTGTACAAGTACTGGGAATCTCTAAATAACAGGTTCCTTGTGGGGAGATTACATGAAGCAGGGAGTGCATAAAGGTTATGTACAGAAGGTTGTATAAATTGGTAACAGAAGTGGTTCATAGCTCCATGGGTTAATACAGAAAGGAAATGGAATAAAGAGGAAAGGTTTTGGCCATGTTGAGTTTAGTTAAAAGCAACATTGGGGATGAGAGATACAACATCATGGGGCTGAATGCATGGCATATTGGAACTTGAAGGGTAAGTTCAGTGGTCAAGCAAGTTCAGCTGCAATCAAAGAGGACTTCAAAAGAAACAAAATGGTGAAGAAAGCATTCAAAAATCTTTTTCCGTTAAGGAGATATTCAAGTGTAGAGTTTGGTATCATTTCTGTAGAAATGACTGAAATCAGACTAGTTGCGACATCACAGTCTCAAATTTCTCAGTCTTTATGTATTTTAACTAAAGTTTATTTAAATTTTTCATTTAAAATTATTGATCCTCAAATTTTAGTATATCAGGTAGTATATCATAAATACCCTTCCTACATTCACTTCTATTACTTTTTGACAATCCCATGGCTTTTAAGCCACAGAATTGAAGGACAAAATATGATAGAATATATAACGACTTTAAGGAATCTGAGACTATGACATCACAACTAGTCTGATTTCAGTCGTTTTTACACAAATGTTACCAAACTTTTAAGTTTAAATATCTCCTTAATGGAATTAGATTTTTGAATGTTTTCTTCACCATTTTGTTTCTTTGAAGTCCTCTTTCATATAAGAAGAGCATGCTTGACCACTGAACTAATCCTTTAAAATTTCCAAGGGATTTTCTTTTTATGGCAGTGTTGTACCTTTAAAGTGCTGTATTTTGAAATTAAAATACAATTTTGCCATAGTTTTTTTTTTTTCTTCTCACAAATTTGTTTCAGAATTTTTTTCATTCATGTATTAAAAAAAGGAAATCAACAACAAAAATTATATTAAATGCATTAACAGAGAAACAGACTGTTTCCATTCTTCATATCACTAAGAGAAAAAGGACACACAAGCTCTTTTATACACCTGTAACGGTTTAGGTAAAATTGTAAAGCTTTTGGGTCTGAAGTGTTTTGAATGTTTTTGTTATTTTTTGTGAGGACAAGTAAACTTCTTTTATATCAATTGAGATACAGACAAGTATGCATGACCTCAACATTGTGAATAGGAGCTACAGTACAGTCGGGAATAAGCGTACCGATATCGCAGTTAGCGCGGATTATTTACCGCGATTAATGCCCTTACCGCTGCCATTGTATTCGTGTCTTTCATGCACCGACGGCACTTGCCCTAACTATGCGCTAAAGCGCGTCCGATAATCCCATTTTAATCTGCTCCTCCTCAAAGAGGTTAGCGTAATAGTATTACAGGAGTAAACGCCTCATTGCGCTAAGCTTGTTAGCGCATACGTAACGTAACTGCACTGAGTGTGATCCCAATCTGTGTACATGCATCACTGCACTTAGCACGAGTGATTTATAAATTTATTTAAGCGAAACTTTTTGTCTTCTTTTGCGAGATAAAAACAATTCTGCCGTAAAACCTGTGTGTAGCGTAGATTTCTCACATACTTTGAGACTGTAATTTATTAGACAAGAGTCTAACGTTAATACGATTTCGCCAGACTTTTCTTTATTCCTTCGAAGTTTGAACATACAGTATGTTAGGCTAGTTGCCATCTTATAGTAAAACTGGGTGAAAGGCCTAATGTTAGGCCTAACCGTGATAATTCATAGAGAGACAGCCCAGAGGTTAAATTTGATCGAAAATAGTTTTAAAAACGTTAATTGCTGTCATTGAGATGTATCAATAAGATGAATCATTTATTTTAAGTAAATTTCAGTCCCTTTTGGAAATGCAAATGCAGGAATTTACTGGAAATTTTTGAGAGAAGTGAAGACTTAACTCACAATAAGAATACAAAGTTAAGATAATTGTTAAAAAGCATTTAACTTGTCACTGCCATTTCCCCGACTGTTGGCTTCGGCCCGACTATGTACTTGTGAAAATGGAATATTGGTACATGGATGTCAGTTGATGGTTCCTTAAACCCTTATTGGCAACATTTATGGAGTGGCCCGCCATTATGTCACCCCGACTTGGCCCAACCTATGTCCACTGTGGTGCTATGGTAGAAGGGAATAGAGAACCAACTCTACCCTTAAGGGTGCCATGATATTGCTAATGGGGTTTGTGGCAATTGTGATGCAGTTATTTTCATTTTCCACTGATTTATAAACATCAAAACATGACGCCAGATCACGCATTAATGACTTTTTTTCAATGCTGCTGACATGCCTGAACTATATTCTGCTCTGAATGAAAAGTTGATAGAAATTCCTTCTTTTTTTTTTTTTTTGGAGGGGGTGATTTATTAAGAAAATCAGCTTTTTAAATTAAAAAAAATTCTTTCAGGAGACCTTTTTCCTAGTCATTGAAAATCAAATTTTCTGTTTCCTTGGACCCCACCAGGGGCCCCACGCTAAAAGTGTTTCACAAGATTGCGCTCATGCCGCCTTCGGCGCCAGCAATAAACTGCTTTCAATTTTTTCAACATTTATTTTTAATAAGCTACTTTCAGCTTTTTTTTATCAAGTGTCTCTCACATGCCTGAGTACTGCTTGGGCCTTCATTTACAATTCCTTACTTCATCATTAAAGTACTGCAGGAAGGGGATCCCCTTCCTTGAGGGAATTTTATGGAAATAATGATTGTATTTCGTGGTGAGTCCCATTTGTTCTTAACAACTATTAGTTTATTTGTTCTTAACAACTTGCTTCCACAATCCCAATGTCAACCATACTGAGGGATGTGTATCATAACCACAGCTGTTAAAAATGGTCGTTTCTTTGAACTATACTCAATATGAGTTTCACCATCGATTGCATTTAAAAGCAGAGGTATTTATAAGCTGGAATATATAGTTTGCTGATTAAAACATTACATAATGTTAAATGTTAGTCAATCTAAAGCAATAATCATTCATATATAACCTCTTTTTGGCACAAATGACTTCACTGTTAAAGGAGGCACAGTCTGACATAATTCTTTATTTCATATAATAGAATTGAAAATAACTAATTTTCTGACCAAGTTCCATAACTTCCGAAGCAATCTAACATATTTTATGTTTAATTGTTAAAAACTTTAATGCTACTACTTTATAGTACCATGGTAGCTGCCATTTTGATTGCAAAACATGCAGATTATGTCATCGGCCCAGCAGGATCTTGGAATGCTTTGTATTTCTTTTAAATGTACCTCAAGTTTTCTAGCTTATGAACAAGTGATTTTATTTTGTAAGGGTGAAGGAAAATTTTGTGTATTCATGAAATTGAAAAATCAAAACATGCTGATATAACTTTGTCACATCATTTTGAAATAAAAGACTTTAATCACATATGTAAAGATTTACATTATAATCTCTATGTCCCTATTGGGGAATCTATGTCATCATGCACAATATTTCAATACAGAATTGAACAAAATGGCAGCCCCCCTGTGTCGATTTCAAACATGAATAACGTGAGATAGGAATTTGACTCTGATGTTTTTGGCAGTTGGTTAAGATCTTGTATTCTCTATCATATGAAATAATGATTGTATCAGACTTTATGCCTCCTTTAATGTGTCGTTATGCCGAACAAGCATGCTAGTTAATAATGATAGAATATATCTGCCAAATTTTTAAGAAAATGTTAAGATGCTCAATTAGGCATGATGGAAATCTTCTGTTTTTGATTCCTGGAAATGTGAAGTCTTATGCGGCAGCAACACTTGTACCTGCTGAGGTAAACTCTGTTATAGCCAGGTCTGTGACGGGATGTTGTACTGTATATTACCCGATGGCAGGGAAAATATTCGTTTAAATTTTCTCGCACCACTTCACAAAAAGCATTGATCAAACATTTGAAATGAAGTGAAGTAAAACCAAGTCAGTTAGTCAAGAGTGGAGGTAAGTTCCGACAGAAAATAACTTTATGGAATATAATTATATTAAAAACAAGACATTGGGTAAAAAAAAAAAAAAAGTAAGCAGGTAAAATGATAATTATGAATTGGACCAGGCTTCACCTTTTACCACCATCGGTCATCTGTGGAGAAAATCCTATCAAAAACCCAAGTCCTGTATCATATTTTAAAAATAGGATCTACATAAATATGATCAAACCAATATTCAGGGCCCTGACACAGGTTTCATATGGCAGGTGAGAGGAGGAGGGGAAGGGGGAGATTAATGTTGTCAATTAATTTTGTTGTGGATAAATAACACAAGACCAATTTGAAAACCATTGCTTTTATAATTAACACAAGACCAATTTGAAAACCATTGCTTTGAACATTATTCGGGAAGGGGGAAGATTATTCGGGAAGGGGGAAGATTATTCGGGAAGGGGGAAGATTATTCGGGAAGGGGGAAGATTATTCGGGAAGGGGGAAGATTATTCGGGAAGGGGGAAGATTATTCGGGAAGGGGGAAACATTCGGGAAGGAGAAACATTATTCGGGAAGGGGGGAACATTATTCGGGAAGGGGGACCATTATTCGGGAAGGGGGAGCTATGCCCTTCCCCATGTCGGAGGCCCTGATATTCAATGCCTTCTACCACCCTGATATTGCAATTTTCATGGAATGAAGCAATGCAGGCTTACCTATTTTATGTGCAGTTTTGACAGCACTAAATTTGACTTCTTTTTTTACCAATTGAGCTTAGTTAATTTAGGCCTACACTTTTTTCTAATATCACTCACTCTGTTTTGTACATAAACTGGAATATAAAAAAAAGTACTCTACACAAGTGGAAGAAAAAAGCAGTAACAGCATTTCATTACGCCCAACATTACTTGACACATGCACAGGAATTTTTTATTTACTGTATCAAGTAGGCCTAATAGTAAGAAAGAAAGGTTCAACGCGACACGAGTTTATAGACCCTCTTGACTTCTGCCTCTTTTTTCACGGCCAAATGCTGTAGCTGTTTTTCTTTATACTGGCTGAAGCCGGATGTCCTTGATATTGGATTGCTGACAGAATGGCGTAGAAACGTTACTATAAAAATAATTATTCATGCAAAAGGGGAAAAAAAAAAGCTCTTTAAAGTTTTTTGTAAATTCTTGTTGACTTAGACTGACAAAGCAATTAATAAGCATCCATACTGGCCCAGGGATTTTTCAATGTATGTATCTTGTCTAATCTGCAAAACTGACAAAGGCTCAGAAGTTCGAAGCTGTGGAAAAAATATAAGACAAACATGTCAACATCAGTTTAAAATTATTCATTTCCCATCCTCAACATTTGGCCTAACAGTAGATCTATAATCGTGAAAAATATGAAACGAAATATTTAGTCATTAATATTTAACAGAACCCTCCTACCAATATAAGCAAAGCTTAGAAATATTAGCTCTTATGTCCTAATTATAATTGTATAACAAAAGCAGAACACCATTACACATCGATTAAACCATGTAGCCTAACGCTAGGCTTTTCAATGTGACTGTGTGATAGGATAGCTAAATTCAATCAAAAAACATCGCCAGAATCAGTTTTTGTTTGCCCGAAATTCATTTTGTTTGTCCAAAAACTGTAAGAAAATTAAATTTAATCGAAGGATTGATTCAATTTTCACATCAGTTTTTTTTCCTAATGGATTTAATAAGTATTTTTATTGAAAATTCCGTCAAAAATGCAATGCAAATGAAGACATTGCCTCATTTCGTAGCGAATATTGCAAGTAGGGCCTATGTACTGTGTACTGTGATTCTGAACGTTGCGATGCTGACTGAATTAAAAAAATATTTATATCCTAGAGTTCAACGTGAAACTGAATGAAAACAAAATAATATTTTACTTAAAGTTTTTAATTCCTCTAGGCCTCAAGCGTTAAAACATTTTGCTAAAGAAAAAGTCTGCCAGGCCTAATCCGATAAGCAGATTATTATAACTGTGCAACGTTAGGAGTCCCTTTACAAAGCACAGGCACTTCGATCTTGATTGACATAATGCATACAGTGTGTATCGATTTTTAGCGCGTTAAGTCACAGGTGAATAGAAGCTGCAGGGCTGCAAGCTCGGTGATGTTAGCGCGGTCACCCACGTTTAGCGCGATTTTGCGCTTGGGCAGCTCCATTCATCATGGTGGTAAGTGCACTAACGCCCCGCACTTAGCGTGTACGGTTATTCCCGACTGTACTGTACATAGAATTATACTGCAACTTTCCCTCAAAGATAAAAAAAAATTAAAAAACATTCAGGTGCCATTCTATATCATTTCCTCCCCACCCCATTTTCCACCATGACTCAGGCAAAATCCAATATGTGTTTTAGATATTCTTTTGGCTGTTATTATTGCTCTTAGCTTAAGATCACTTTCCATGACATTAAAAACAATGCATGAATCACAGATAATACACATCTTTTAATTTATTACATGGAATCCCATTTAAGCAAAGAAAGTACACAAATTTACACCCAAAATGTTTTAACAAAGATCTAAGATCCAATTACACTTTTGCCCAAGAACAACATATGAGTATTTTCTTTCCCTTTCATCACTCAAACACAATTACAAATAGCCTTCTATCAATTCACTCATATATGTAAAAAACAATAAAATTGCCACAAACAAATATTGGAAACTTAACTTGTTTAAACATAAAGATATTGATATCACCAACTTGAAGTCAAAACACCACGAGTCCATCAACATAGAAAAATGTAGGTGTGAAATCAATTTGAACTACTGTATCACCATGCAATAAGTATTTGATACCACATTCCATGGACTATTAGTTTATTAGCTTGTGCACATACTGTACAAAAGCCACAAGGCATAAACAGAAACCAATATTTTTTCCACAAGGCAAAGATGTGCTCCTTCTCTATTAAGAATTAAAATGAAGACAATTATATAATGACTCATTTCATTTCTTATGTTTATATGATGTGTGTAATGTAGGCGATACTTATATGACAAACAACTGCAGAATTTTCACAACTATCACTGCAAAATGATAAGACTCTTTCTGCTCCCCTTCCCCTTTAAATTCCTTATTTCATTTATAAACACACAAAAACGGTTGTCCATTGCACATCTTGAAAAAATATTGAGAAACATTTAAAAAAAAATGTAAATATTCTTCAACAATTCACAATCAGAGGAAGCTTCAACAATTTCTGCAAAGATTGAGCCTCCGTTTCACACCCATTGTAAGGTATTCTCCAATGCGATGTTATTCTCACTGCAGAGGAAATGGGACAAGTTTTAATCAAGGGTTGGGGGAACTGGGGTGAAAAGCACTTTCTTTATTAAAGGGGCACTTTCATCATTTTAAAGGATATATATAATTTTCATAAAAGTAGGGGGCACACACCCCCCACTCACTAAGTCCCCCCAGGCATAGGCGTAATGAATCAATTATGGCTAGGATTTTTTTTTCAGAATGAGAAAGGGTGTTGATAACCGTTTTAGCGGTAATCTGAACACAGAAGCGTGTGACCAATGTGGGGTCCAGGGGCCTTGTCGTGAAAAATTGAATTTTTATTTCCGCATAGTGATGCATGTCAAAAAAGCCACAGAAAATAGGATTTAACCTAAAATATCTTTACAGTTGTCAAAATATTTGCATTTTCTTTTTCTAAAGATGTATACAACAATTGAATATGTTATCAATATCTATTTGATCAAAACTTAAATTTTCACTCATATTCGTCACTATGCGGCGTCACTAAGTAAATGACATTCGTCACTACGTGAAAAAGAGGGACATAATTTGGCTCACCGTCGCGGGAAGGTTTTTAAAGCCGGAGGGCCAAAAATTATTTTTGCGTGATCGACAATCTGAATAAGTAGTGCGAGCTTAACGGCATGGGGTCCAGGGACCCGCTTAATGGCCTCTGGATCCAGGACCAAAGCCCCAATGGGGATCGAGAGGTAAAGGCCTGAAAGCTCCAGGAATATTCTATATTTTAGGAATTGACCCCAAAATAACATCAAATCATGGTTCGGTTCCAAACAAAATCAGTTCTAAATGCAGTCATTTGGGTTGAAAATC
Organism: Chiridota heheva; assembly: GCA_020152595.1. Taxonomy (NCBI): domain Eukaryota; kingdom Metazoa; phylum Echinodermata; class Holothuroidea; order Apodida; family Chiridotidae; genus Chiridota; species Chiridota heheva. The sequence continues at coordinate 263,924 of JAIGNY010004569.1, read as the reverse complement.
CATCTCCTGACATACTATAGTAACTCCCTGGTCATTGGGCGTTAAAATTCCTGAAAACATTCTCACTCCCTAGGAAGTCACTATCTTCCTTTACTAGCAGCCATATACAGGCGCTGAGCTCCATTCACATAAATCCAACACATTTTTAAAGACCAAAACCCTCCTTTCCTGCCTTAGGGCAACACTGCCCTCTCCCCCACAAATTCAAAGAAAAATTCCAAAATTTGATATCTAAATGTAAACATTGGCAGGAATAACAGCTGGCCAACGACCATTAGGCCACATCAAACTTGTAGATTTTCCACACAAACCTATTACACCTGCCAACCCTGTAATCATTTCACATAAAAACAACAAAAAAACATTTGATCTAGACCACCATCAAGTCACGTGTCTGAATAGTCATATATACATTCATACATACTGCTATAAAATCACATTACACTGCTCTTAAAAGAGAAAAAAGGGGAGACATCGGAACCACAAACGCTTTTGGTTCTCTGGTAAACATTAAAACATAAATATACACCTGATATCCAAGTTGATAAGGTGATAGATTAATTTAATCACCCGATTACACCTCCAGATTCTCTGACATTCTGTTTGTTAACACAAGTTTGCAACTTGCGTTAAGTTTATTCAACTTTAAATCGACACACTTTTTTTTTCAATTCAGATAAATTCATTTGTTACAGGGGTAAATTATATTTTTCAACACTAATCACATCCGTATATTAACAGAATTTACCCCATCATAATAATATGAAAGTCTTGCAGTGACTTGCGCATGTGTTTAATTGGCCAAAAGTTTTATAATTTTAACTGTCAGTATATTCCAAACGAGCAACACAGAACAACAGTGTAGGTCTACTCTTGCAAAACTTTCAGAAAAGTTACGGGCAAAATAAAAAATACTGATCGATTTCTCAACATTATTCTTCAAATTCTCAGTCTGGTCATGGCTTTTAGGGCTACTAATATTAAGTACAATAATCATCAATATTGAAATCCTCAATGGGCCTAAAACCTCTGTGATTCTGCTCACAACTGACTTAAGACTGTTTTGTACACAATCAACACTAACTGTACTGTACACATTGCATCTTGCACACTCCAGAAGAATTAAGTTATGGCCAAGTTCATGAAACTTTAAAAACTCATCTTAAATGAGGTTAAAAACATAAACAAATTGGATGGATTACTAAAATCCCACTTCCAAATGGTAAAGCAACTCCCAGATTTAAATTCTAAGCCATCAAAGGGCCGACATGAAAGTTTAAAAGAGCTTCAAAATGGCGTCCGTCAGAAGCACATTTTATTTGCTGTAACATTGCGCAATACTGGTCTATGGGCTAGGGTTGGTATATTAGTTGGTACAGTGTATGTTGGTATTCAAGCTTGTTACAGTTTGGCTTTAATACTGTATCTTTGGCTTTTAAAAAAAAGTGATTTGGCTTTAATACTGTATCTTTGGCTTTTAAAAAAAAGTGATTTGGCTTTTTTATGCTTGGAACAATGTTGACTTAATTGTTCAAGTTTTCTTTGGAGAAAAAAAATAGTTACTGATTGTAAGAAGAATTTTCATTATGTGACTTGCAGATTTAATATTTTTAAGGTAAATGTGACATGAAGAGGGGGGAAGGGGATTATTTTCTTTCCTTTAACCTGCCCTTTCGTGTCGAAAGGAAAAAATTGCATTAAAAATGTTTAACACTTGTGAATTTGAAGCATTTATTTATTGACTGAAGCGATTCTCAGATGAAAGTGGTTGCATACATGTCTTTTCAAAACAAAAAAATCTATTCTTATGAAATTTTCTTGTTACGATAGTTCTAAAAATACAGCCGGGCCTACAGTGGTAGGTTCGCACTAAAGTTATAATCGGTACTTTCCTGCCATGTACTAACGTTACTGAACATGTATATTGCATATGTGTATTTGTATAGTGCACCATGACTAGGCCAGCTGTTATTGAAAGTTCAAGGAATAGCGGGAATATTTACGAACTTTGCAAGTTTAGCAACCATGTCTTCCCATTAATATTATGTTCTTATTCAATTTTGAGGTGATGTACAATGTTCAAATACATATAAATTTCTGAAAAATAATAATTTTGCTGATTTTTAAGTGATTTAAAGGTATATTTCATAACTTATTCTTGCAAGTACCAATACTGACGGTACTCAGCAGTACTTCAGTATTTTTATTTGGTGGTATCTTACCGTATCGGCACCATAAAGTATTGGTACTTTTCTTAGTACCCGTATACTGTGCGACGTTAACGTGTGCATCAAGCATATCTTCTTCTTCCTTCAAAGTCGGGGCTCGTACCTTTATGAAACCTGAGTAAGAGGGCTTTTGTCTCTAGTTTTAGTGCTTGTGCAGAGCCGCCCAATCTGGCTTTTGTCTCTAGTTTCAGTACTTGTGCAGAATTGCCCAATCTGGAAATTGAGGGAGTTCGCATTAAGCTGTGCAATAGAAATGGATCGCAAGACTGGTTAATTTCGGGTGGAGGCTTGTACCCCTAATATAGTCCACTTTGCAAAGCAACAAACAAGAATTTCCAAAATAGATTACACTTGTACATTTTAAAAATAAAATACTGTAACATAAAACAACTTGATTTATCATTGCTTTTACTGTTTGAGCACAAGTTGCACTTAGCGTATATACGGCACGTACTACTATAGTTTCACGATTCTGACATAATTTAAACGAGAATCTTCATTGGAACTTTTTTATTTTTCATAACTTTTTGTCAAAGTCCTCGGTCATAATGCACACAGGTATGCTGCGTGTATCATGTATGTATGTGTGTGTGTCTGTGACAGCAAGCTTGTAATCATGATAACTCAAGAACAAGACATTGTATTTATGTCATATGTGGTGCACAGATAACCCATGGTCTGTAGATGTGCCTATTGTTTTGGTTGTTGATGTCTTGCATATTAATGAGTAGGTGGAGCTTAATGTAAAAATCTTGAAACACTCATATTTTAACAACCGAATGTCTGTTTTTCATATTTGGCATAATTATGATGCTAGCTAGTGTGCACATGTTCGTTGTTTAAAAGCACTGAATTTCATTGATATGCATAGTGGGCAGGGCTTAATATGATGTGAGCTATGAGTGTGTATGTTCATTATATAGAAACGTTCAATTTCATTAATATGCATAGTAGGTGGGACTTTACATTAATTTGCTGAAAAGAGCTGGTAAACACGATAGATATCTAAAGAACTGTAAATTGGATTCATGTTATATGTTGTACCCAAATAGCCCATGGTTTGTATATGTTTCCTATTGGTTTTGATGGTGATATCACGCATATCAATGAGTAGGCAGAGCTAAATGTAAAAATCATCAAATGCTCATATTTTAATAACGTCATGTTTGTTTGTATTTATACTTGGTATTTTTAAATTGTTAGTTAGTGTATTCATGGTATAACACTTGAATATCATTTATATACATAGTCAGCGGGGCTTAATTGGTTCTGTTGAAAAGAGCTTGTAAATACAGTAACTCAAGGACACTACAATGGATACAGGTCATGTGGTACACAGATGACCCATTGTCTGCTTGTGTGTCATTGCTTGTGGTGGTGATGCCATGCATATTGCTTAGAGTGGGGTGGGGGCTTAAACCTTAATCTACCACGCGGCGATAGTATCGCCGTTTTTAAACCACCTTTTTCTTAAAATAAAATCGGGACTTTACCACAGTCCTATAAGAGTAATCTTGGTATCATTTTAAAGTACTCGGATATTTCTTTCACAAAATGGAACTTTTTCATAGGGGTCATATTACATAATTTATAGAAAAATTACATCGAAAAAGGGTAAAACTCAATAATTGCTAAGAAATTTACAATTTTTTTATTTTTCTCTTTTACATCTTACGATAATTCCAAGATCACATTTTTGCTTCAAAATCAAACACGCAAGTCCTAAGACATGATAGTATTGGTTTCTGGTATAATTTTTAAAATCCCTACGTCCAATCTTTTGTTCTGGAGAAATTTCTTCAAAATTTCATGAATTTCTGCCATTTTTGACCCGTTTTTTTCTTCAAAAAATCGTGTAACCCAAACCGTACATCACACATGCTTTATTGAACCGCCGTTCGAAAGCGCTTGAAATTTTCGTTCATTTGATATATTAATAAAGGCATACCCCCCCCCTCCCTATTTAGAACCTATCCTATAAGAATAAAATTACACCTATCCAATTTGAACGACTACGTGGTGCAGAGGAAATGTACGCAACTAGCGTGCGAGCGCTCCGGGTTCGAATCCCGCCGTGACCACTGCGTAATTATTTTTCTGCTGCAGCTTTCAGGGTACGTTTGACTTTTATCATTTTTGATGTGTTTTTATCTTTCCTTTCTTTCTAAAAATTATAGATTAGTATCATTAGAAAGGAAATTTCAAAAAGAATCTAAATATGTAACACAAATCTCTGTTTTCATTACTGACAAGAAGTTATACTTCTGCAAAGATTGACCATTTGTTGACCAAATTTAGCCAAAAATTGCTTAATTTGCATAATTTTGTCCAATATTTCCTAAATTGGTTTTAATTACTCAAAAGATAAATATCTTAGCATCTATTCCAACCAAACTTGTAACGAAAGAAAATGAAAGGAAAGTTGTCAAAAATGCATATAAAAAAAAAGTTACGAAAATTGGGGTCGCTATTTTTAAAGCCCTGGTAGAGTTAGGGTTAATATAAAATGAATAATCTTGAAAAAGTTATCAACAGGCTCGATTTTATTGAAATATCATGTACATGGTGAGCATGGCTTTCTTTTTAAGGAAGCTGTGTTCCATGGAACAGTGGTGAAAAGTAAAAAATTGGACCCCTGTGATAGGCAATGCCAGTTCGTATAAAAGTTGAACATCTACCAACAATGAAAGAATGCATCGGAACCACTGATCATTTTGGTTTTCTGGTTACTTTAAAACAAAATTATTGGCACATTTTAATCCGACTGTTGTGGTGCCGTTAAACATCAACAAACCAAACTTTAAAAAGATAGAATAATGTTTTCCACATAATACAATTTAAGTGGATACTGGAGGTTCTGTCGTAATGAAAATAAAAGAATGATAATGCATGTAAGATATCGGAAGGTGGATGCTGGAGGTGCACCTTCAGTGTGTTTCACTGGAAACTAGTGGAAACTTGACATTGAAAAAGTGAAAGTTATCAAACCAACCCAAAACAGTTTTGATTTTACAAATTTTCCTTCTCTCCCCCAGCTGTCCAGCTTGTATGAGTGCAAGCCGCCCATCTCTCGGGCAAAGATGACGCAGCTAACAAAGTCTGCCATCAAAGCCATCAAGCTGTACAAACATGTGGTGCAGAGTGTGGAGAAGTTCATCATGAAGGTAATTACAGCTTCCGTTTCTTATTTGGAAAAGGGATTTGGAAGTAATTTGATGATTATTTTCCGCTTTTTCAATTTATAAACCTATGCGTATGTAGTAGGCCCTAGTGCCCATGTGAGTAGTGGATTTTATTTCCATATTTATAGTTATTGGCCAATGACTGAATCAGTGCTATGCTGATGATTTAGTAAGTTGATTAGTTAGTATAGGGCTGTGAACGTTGAGGGATTTATCGCTTTGCTATACCCGCAAAGGCAACTGTGAATGCAGACATTAATGCATCTTGGGTAATTTACTTACTTAGGGACTAGTTAATTCCTGGTTGAGCTACATGTATATTGTCATTGACAATGTAGACTTTTAACCCTTGCCCTACAGTACCAGGGGTCTCTGAGATCTGAACAAAATTGTAATTTATGGGAACTTTTTGGAAAGAGGGCTTTTTCACCATTTTTTTGTCGTTTTGTACTATAACAAGTACAGCTTATATGAAAGCTAACTCACTGAACTTTACACAAATTTTCATAATTCCCAATTCAAATGTGCAAAAATATGCAAAATAATAGGTCATTGAATTTGCATATTAGGTCTACTAAAACTACTATCTTTGTGACATGCTGTGTCTTGTGGCTAGATACCATAAAAATTATTGTTAGAAATTTTGAATTGTCCTCAGAAAGGCCTTTCATTTAATACTATTCGTAGATTTTGGGGAATCAGGAAATTTATTATTATTATATTTTTAATGTGTAACTTTTTTACCTAAAAATTTCCCCTTAATTCTGCGAAAAATCTATCTAATAGGGTTTGGCACTAAGTTTTCCCTTAACATGCATTGTTCCCTTCCATGATGCCCAAAGTTAATATAATACAGAGAAAAAAGATATGTTTACACCATTATTTAAAAAAAAAAAATCAAAATCAATTTTATGCAAATGATATGCAAATCACATATTTTACCTTATTTATTAGCGCAGGCTTGAATTTTGTAGTTTCTGACCCAATTTCAGCCAATGCAAGCATGATAAATGCCTTTATTTATTCAGGTTATGTTGAATATCTATAAGACACTTCTGTTGATTGCATAAGGAATTCATCAGGAATTCTTGGTGAAAAGGTCCTCAAACAGGTTGAGATCATCAGTAAACATGTTGACTTTGCCAAACTTTGTTATCCTTCACCACCAGTTGTTTCCGCATATGAAATGTCAACAAACTGGTCCAAGTACAGAAACATTCTTATAAGAAATACAATTTTAACTGTTTCCATGGAAAAAAATGAGGGGGAGGAGTCTTGGGAGTGGGGGGGTTTCTGACATTTTTATATTAACACTAGGTTTAGCCTAACACACTAACCCTATGGGACCTGGCTTATAGTATTACAAAGTTGTGACAAACTACCAACCATGCTTATTGTATACCTGATAAAGATATTTTGATTGTGAAAAATGGATAGATGAGCAAGAGGATCAGTGAGAGTGCTGGTGGGGGATTGTTAGCAACTGCATGAAGGTGGAAGTTCAGCCATTATGTAAATAATAATCTAAACTAAATGATTTTTGAAACTATGATAATTGCTCAATGTAATTTATCCCCAAATTGTAATAAATCGTAAAATGTGATCAATCCTAACAGCCCTAGATATATATTTAGCCCTAAATATATCTAGCGCTAAATATATATCTAGCCCTAAATACATATCTAGCCCTAAATATATATCTAGCCCTAAATATATATATCTAGCCCTAAATATATCTAGCCCTAAATATATATCTACAGTACCGATGCGAGCAGTTTGACAATTGCGCCGGTAATTTTAACGCCGGTAAAGCGCCGGTAAGCCGCCGGTAAAGCGCCGATAAGCCGTTGGTAAAGTGTCGGTGAGGTCGCCGGTAAAGCGCCGGAAAAAAAACAGTTCTTGAAGCCAAAAACGTGGTATTGGTTTTCATGCAACTTGTGATTTAATTTTTCAATACAAAGATACCATCATGAGCGTTATTTTCTAATCACAACTCGTATTTCTTTCAGCGAGGGAAGTCCTCGGTCTACTGTGTGTAATATTTAACGTCTGCACACGTACCGAACCTCCAACTTTCTTTAGTTTCAGATACGTTTAAACTAATACAAATTGCCGTTTTAAGCAAAATTAAGTATTTCATTTCCCGTGTTTTTTCAAAGGACTTAAAACAGCCCACTTAAAATTGGTAATGACAATGCAGAGTGTACCACAGAGATTTACGATCATTATTTATTTTCAATAAGTTCAACAAAAAATTACAACATAAAAAGTAAGGAACCGTGGCAACGCAACTTGTGTCTGCACTATCGGGGTGGGCATGGCAATTTTTTTTATATACATCATTAAATGAAAATTGAATAAAATAATATAAACTAAAACTAAAATGATAAGCAAAATGAAAAGGATTGGCGCAATAAAAATAAACAAGTTTAACTTACTGAGATTTTCATGTTTTATTCCGAAATATATAGTATTCCAAATAGTCAAGTAAAATTTTAACTCGTGAAATATTTCCACCAAAATATTAAGAAACGTTGTAAAAAACTTTTTAATATGTTGTTCCATATACAGTAAAAGTGAAACGCGAATGAAAATAGAAAATATAAATAAAGTGAGAACAATAAAATTCTGAATTAGCACTCTTTGCTCAGTGTAGACCTCCATGTTGAAAAGAATTCATCACAACCTATGTCCGAAATCACCGACGTAAGTAAACAGAAATACACATGTGCTCCCACTATTTGATAAGCCTAGGTGCTAAATTATTTCTTTACAATTATATTGTGCGAAAATGTCTTTCCTTCCAACAGATATATTCTAATTCTTACTCGAAACTTAAGAACTTTAAACTCCATTAAAATTAATCTCTATGAAACACATACCGCAAAAACACGGCAAACTTCTAAAGAATCATAAATAATACCGCTGCCCCCATTCCCAGCACCTTTGACAGATTTGTTTACAAATTGAGGCCACCTGCATCTGGACTTTGGCCTAGCGCAGTCCAATTAATTAAGATTGGCACATTTAAAGGGGAACACTTACGATTTTCACATTTAAAGGGAAATACTTACAAAGGTGTATGCCCCCTACCGATTATCATATTGTCTTCCAAATATTTAAAGTCTAAAGACACAAACTTGAGTTTGGTGGTTATGGGTAAGGGACCAGGAATCACATCAGTTAATAGCGATTTAGAGGGGTACTCCAGAGTGATTCCTTCTTCTACATGTTTAATTTATTATTATCAGGCTATCGAGTTTAGGGTGGGGGCATTCTCCTTAATGAAAGCATACAGTAATTTGGTAGATTATCTCGTCCCCTCTCCAATTTTCTTAAATTTCTCCACAAAAATTAAAGTAATACGACAGCAAGAAGGGGGCGGGGAAGGCGAGGGCGGCGGGGGAGTGGATCTTTGTTATGATCTCCTAGCTCGTTTGCAAGTTGAAGCGACAAACTGGGATCGTTAAACTATTTAATTTGGGGTGGGGGCAATCTCTTTTATAAAAACATAATCTTGTAGATCGTATAGTCCCCTCTCCCATTTGCTTAAATTTCTCCACAAAAAATGGAAGTAGTAGGAACAGTAAGAAGGGGGTATATAAGGGCGAGGTGGGGGGACAGTGCCATGGTTCTTTGTTAAGATCTCCCCGTTTCAGGTTTCAAACGACAAATTGATCACCAAACATTGAATTTGTGGGGGAATTCTTTCTATTGTGAAAACATACTTGGTATATGATTTTGTCCTTGCCCCTCCCCATTTTCATTTGTTTTTCCGAATGAAAATAAGGCGATGCTTCCATCATCCCTCTCCCATGCTCAATGAATTTCCTCAAATTTCTTACTTCACAAAATGGTATATGTCCACTCCCCCTCCCGGTTTTGGTATTGTTTTCTTTTTATTTATTTTCATTTTACGGCTTTCCTCCATTTAAAATGTTTACATAGAAGTGTCATGAATGCATGCAGTATGTCTTTCAATAACTTAGCGCTGCGTGGCCGAAGAGTTCGAGGAATCCTGTCGCCATGTTATAAACCACCTAGAATTAGTAAGATGTGAAGGGGGACGCAGGCGGCATATCATTGAAAGAGATATTTTGTTGTTTTTCTGACACAGTCCTAATAATTTTGCGTTAAAAAGTACATGATGCGATGTGTGGTAATAATTTGCTATACATTAGCTTGGCGGCCATTAACTGGGGCGACAGCTCCCCACTCGGAAGGAATGTACCACTGGTTTATGGAAGTTTTTTTCATTCTTTGTTATGTGCAAAGATGGAGGTAGAAAATACGTATTTAAAACAAGGAAATAGCATTTGTTTGCAGTTTTACAGCTTTTATACTTTTTGTTTTCTCTTATTTTCTATGCTGGAGAAGTTTCAATAAAATTTTCTTTATCTTTGGAAACTTGTTTTGTTAAAGTTTAAAAAATTTCTTGGACCAGGACTTTAATATTTGGAATATAAATATCTGAGTAAGTTGATGTTATTAATTTTGTTGTGTATTCTCCCATACTTTTTTCAAGTGCGATTTGTACATATTTTCCCGTAATTTCACAGTCCTAACAAGTTGCCGTTCGCTGCAATAAACATTGCGCAGCTTTTTCTGTCTCGTCTAAGGAATTGCATTTTTTGAGGTTGCAAAACAGTTTTGCTAACCTTTTTTAACAAGTTGACATGCTTCGAAATATTCCGATCAATTATATGGCAAAAATGTTTGCTTGAATTTGTTGGTTATGCATATATCTATTTCACCGTGATTGAATTTACTTACATACACAATAGTAAGTTACAAAATGTTGGAATTGAAAATAACAGAATAGGAAAAAAGTACAAGCAATATTGCACGAGCGATAAAAATAATCTGCACATTGAAAAGGAAAACACTAGACTCGAAGGAGAGTAGAAACTTTATTTCCAGTTACGACTTGTCAATATTGAATTCATGAATGAATTTAATTATTTCAATGTGATGTTCTAATATTCCGATCTGATTAATCCGATGTGATGTTCACATACAATTGATGTAGGCCCTTATAATACTTCGATATGATGTTTTAAACTCCCATTGCGCTTCTGATATTGTGGAACGTTTTCACTCAATTCAGACCTTTCATTGATTACTTAACTGAACGGGCACGGCAATATTTTGATGTTATAAATGACACTGTTATAACGACGCTAATATAATTTGTTTCGCAGTGGCGATGGCGTGTAAAGCTAGACAAAATATCTTCCGATTTTGTCTTTTTCAAACTCGCCTGTAAAGCGCCGGTGAAGCCGCCGGTGAAACACCGGTAAAACGCCGAAAAAACTCGCCGGTGTCAAACTGCTCGCATCGGTACTGTAGCCATTTTGATTTTTTGAAAGGAAAAGGTCAAAATTGGCCCCAAAACACAAATTTTGGCACATTTTTTCCAATATTTACAAACTTTGACCAGGTACGAGCAAAACATGTATAGATATCAACAATATGAACTATCTATATAATTGACCTAAAAAAGAAAATTAAAAAAATCATTTGAAAAAATATTTCGATATTGTTTGCCAATTATTTTTTGTTGTTGTAATTTTGAAAGTAAAAAACTTGCCACCAACAATTTACAGAAAAAAAATTCAATATAACTCATCCCCAAAATACCCATATTATAAAAGATCTATGCAAGCTCTTTCGATTGCACCTTTTTTTTTTTTTTTTAAAAGAACTGCTCGCCGGCACGCCTACATTGCCGTTGGGGGGCAAGGGTTATGAGATAAAAGACATGACGAATGGCATACTAAAATTTTATTTTATTTTTACAAATCACTATTTTACGGAAAAAAAAAAAAAACTTATCATAGCTTTATGTGTTTAACGCAAACTCTTTTCTCTTCTTGATTTCTTTTAGTGTCGTCCAGAGTACAAAGTGCCTGGTCTTTATGTAATTGACTCGATTGTGAGGCAGTCAAGACACCAGGTAAGCATGGGGGTAGAGAGAATCCCAGGGAGTCCAAAACGTGATTGCAATTTTTTTGAACCTTTTTTTTTTTTTTTTTAAATTAATTTTTACAACTTTCCTTTTCATTTTCTATCACTTCAAGTTTGGTTTATATGAATGCTAAAACAATACATTTTTTAATTAAAAAAGTCTAAAGAAAATATTGATATAAATATGCAAATTTGCGTATTCTAGGCAAAATTCGGTCACTTCTTTTAAACTTTTTTAAGCGTTTATTATTTCTTGTGAATAATAAAAATGGAGGATTGTTTTACATATTTGAATTGTTTGTGAGGTTTCCTTTCCATTGATACCAGTCCCATTTTTTTTTCTTAAAGCAAAACATACAAAAACAATTAAAATGAAGAAAGAAAAAAAAATCACCCCTGTAATTACACAGGAAAAACAAAGCTGCCCATCCGCTTCGGTTTTGGAACCCGGGTTGTTTACTACACTAGAGTGTGTATGTTTTTAGTGTGTGGATTTGTTTTAATGCTTCAATTTTGTTATGAAAAAAGAGGGGGTAGTTGCTCTTTTTGTTTTCAATTAAAAATATGTTAAATAAGTTTTATGACAATATTTTTGGTGTAAGGTGGTTGATTCCGATCAAGAATGCGACTTTTGGTCTCAAAAAGGCTAAAATTTATGAAGCTTGGCACAACTTTTTTTCCTTTAAAAAAGATATTAATGATGGAAGCTGACAAAATTTGTCCGGAATTGGATACATTGATGTCTTTTACATTCACTTACTGCTTTTCAAGCAAAAGCTAGGTCTGGAAGTATGGCAAGTAAGTTTTTGAAGAAACTCAAACCATTTTTTGGTGTAATTTTTGTCCATTTTTTTGGTGTAATTTTTGTCCATTTTTTTACAATTTTCTCTATTTCAATATAACCCCCATGAAAAAGTTACATTTTCTGAAAGAACTATTCCAGCTCTTTCAAACGATACCAGAATCACGCTGTGGGCCTATTTGACGAAGCAAAATAATGTTAATAATGCTCAAACTGGTTGTGTCACGACAGTCATTTCTACACAGATAAGACCTGCACAGAAAATATTAAAGTTTCTTCAGAGTTCCTCAGAAAAAGTTAAAAGTTTTTTCAGATATCCTTATGGAAGGTTAGAATTTTCTTACAAAATGTTAGTTTTTCAGAGATGCTTAAGACAGAATGAAGACTAGTTTCCTTAAAAAACATTATTTCTTAACTGTAAAATGATATAATTTTCCAATATTCTTCAGAGGTCCTCTATTGTCTCTCTTGTAGCATTTGAAATTTAAAATCCTTAAAATTCTGTGAAATATTTGTGCACCAACAGTTGTATCAGGCATGATTATTAAACTCTGCCTTTATTATTGTGGTCATTTGCATAAAGTTGCTACAGTATATGAACTGACCAGACTTTTTTTATTTAGTATGCTCAGTCCGGGAGTGTGACAAGATGTGACTGCATATGGACATAAGGAGGGATACCATGTGGGACATGGATGGGGGCCATGCAGGACATATGATATAATATATACCATGTGGTATACATCAAGGGCTATATCAGGCATAATCATTTAACTCCGCCTTTTTTTCTTTCTTTCTTATTCAACAGTTCATTTGCATATAAGTTATTATATGAACTGACACTTTCATACATAGTATGCTCAATCAGGGACTGATAGCTAGGATGAGACTTCTTATAGAGCCTATGGGATGTCATGTGGGACATGGGGTGGGATGCCATTTGGGACATGAAGTGGGGTGCCATGTGGATCAGGGTGGAATGCCATGGAATGGGATGTCATGTGGGACATAGAATGTCATGTGGCTCACTCCATTTCAACAAGTCATTTGCATATTTGTAGTATGCTCAATCAAGGACTGATAGCCAGGATGAGACTTATGGAGCCTATGGGACATCGGTGGGATGCCATGTGGGACATGGGGGTGGGATGCCATGTGGAACAGGGTGGAATGCCATGTATGATATAAGGTGGAATGCCGTGCAGGACATAAAGTGAAATGCCATGGGGTTGAATGTCATGTGGGACATGGGATGGTATGTGGGGGACATTAGGTCCCACCCCTTTTCAAGAACTCATTTGCATATGTTATTATATAAACTGACACTTTCATTTACAGTATGCTCAATCAGCGACTGTGATAGCTAGGATGAGACTTAACACAGAGTGTGACATAGGTTGGGATGCCATGTGTGACCTAGGGTAGGATGCCATGTGTGACATAGGGTAGGAGACTATGTGGGGCATAGGATAGGAAGCCATGGGGGCATGGGATGTGGAACAGGGTGGACTGCCATGTGGAACAGGGTGGAATGCGATGTGGGACATAATGAGATGCCACGGGTAACACAGAGTGTGACATAGGTTGGGATGGCATGTGTGACATAGGGTAGGATGCCATATGTGACATAGGGTAGGAGACTATGTGGGACATATGGTAGGAGGCCATGGGGACATGGGATGTGATGCCATGTGGAACATAATGTGGGATGTCATTGGGATATTGGGAGGGATACCATGTGGAACATGTGGTGGGACATAAGGTGGGATGCTATGTGAAACATCCGGTGCGAAGCAACTGATGCAGGACACAGAGAGGGATGCCATGTGGGACATAAGGATTAATGTGGGACATACATGTAGGATGAGATCTATGTGGGACATACATGTACGATGGGATCCATGTGGGACATAGGGTGGGATGCCATGTGGGTCATATGGTAGGATGCCATGTGGGACATATGGTGGAGTGCCATGTGTGGCATATGGTGGAATGCCATGTGAGATACTGTATACAGTATGGTGGAATACCATGTGGGAGATATGGTGAAATGCCATGTGGGGGATATGGTGGAATGCCATGTTGGACAAGGGATGGGATGTCATGTGGGACATGGTGTTGGATTCCATGTGGGAGATATGGTGGAATGCCATGTGGGACAATGGATGGGATGTCATGTGGGACATGGAGTGGGATGCCATGTGGGACATGGGATGTCATGTGGGACATGGGATGCCATGTGGGACATGGGATGCCATGTGGGACATGGGATGCCATGTGGGACATGGGATGCCATGTGGGACATGGGATGCCATGCCATGCCATGTGGGACATGGGATGCCATGTGGGACATGGGATGCCATGGGGATGGGATGCCATGGGATGGGGGACATGGGATGCCATGTGGGACATGGGATGCCATGGGGACATGGGATGCCATGGGGACATGGGATGCCATGTGGGACATGGGATGCCACGGGGACATGGGATGCCATGTGGGACATGGGATGCCATGTGGGACATGGGATGCCATGTGGGACATGGGATGCCATGTGGGACATGGGATGCCATGTGGGACATGGGATGCCATGTGGGACATGGGATGCCATGTGGGACATGGGATGCCATGTGGGACATGGGATGCCATGTGGGACATGGGATGCCATGTGGGACATGGGATGCCATGTGGGACATGGGATGCCATGTGGGACATGGGATGCCATGTGGGACATGGGATGCCATATGGGACATGGGATGTTATATGGGACGTAGGATGCCATGTGGGACATAGTGTGAGATGCCATTTTTATAATTGGTCGGTTCATATGATATGGGTGTAAATTTGCATGGGCATGCGAACCATGACGGTATTTACCGTTCTAGTTAATTTGTACTTTCCCCCATAAAGATAAGAAAGAGTTGCCCCCAAATTCTTACACAAATGTTTATATTTAACACTTATACAATTAAATTAATGGATAATTTCCTTTTTCTCCCACAGTTCGGTCCAGATAAAGACGTCTTTGCGCCAAGATTCGCCAAAAATATAAACCTGACGTTCGCTCACCTCTTCAAGTGCCCACCAGATGACAGGGCCAGAGTGGTTCGTGTTCTCAACCTATGGCAGAAGAATGCTGTCTTTACTGCAGACATTATTCAGCCTCTTCTTGACCTTGCAGATCCTGACAAAGCAGGTATTATTATTTTTATACTAATTTCAAACAATTATGCTGGGCTTTTCCTGCTCTAGGCACATTACAGAAATTAAAATTATTCAAAATCAATAAAATAACCAAAAATAAAGACACAAAATATAACAAATACATGCAAAAGCATAACAAATAAAAATGAAACCTAAAGCTGTGAAAAGAATCTCAGAATATTTATAAAATATACTGAGGCACCAAAACAATTTAGAAAAGTGTAAAATTTGAAGTCAAATTTGTAGATGCAATGGAGAAAAAAAACAAGTAGAAAAGAATGATCATTAATACAAAATTAGGAAAATGATTTTGAAGAGAACGTTTGAAAACAGACAAATTGTTTTGGTACGGATGTTGAGAGACAAGTTATTTTAAAGGCGTGGTGCAGAAATTTGAAAACTTCTTATCTCCATTCTCCAAATATTATTACGAGAATGTTACCAGCAGATTGGAACAACATGAGCAGAGCAAGCAATGTAAGTATGTACACAGTTTGAAGTAAACGAGAATTAAATTTATAGTAAAAGCCAATCTTTTATTCAACACAGTTATAGCAGAGGCACCACCAGCAGCTTCTAAACCTGAAAAGGAGAGGAAACATGATTTGGCAAGTGAAGAACGGAAGGAACCCTCTCAGCATAAGAAATCAAGATCACAACGTCACCATCATAATAACGATGAGGACAAGACCCTGGCCATGGTGTCCAGTTTGCTCCAGCAAGCCCAGCAGGGGTCATCTGTAAGTATCTAGCACAGCTGTAGTATCATATGAATGATTACATGCTATCTTGTTGACCATGGGAATGACTCTAACCGCCCTTCACCCCATTCCTGTCCCTGGATACAGCTACTGACGAAGAGAGAGTTTACTAAAGTGCCATGCTCGGTTGATGTAAAGAAGGTGTCCCTTAGTAATAGTTTACCCCAGTGTTTGCCCTAAAGAAGGTGTCCCTTAGTAATAGTTTACCCCAGTGTTTGCTCTAAAGAAGGTGTCCCTCAGTAATAGTTTACCCCAGTGTTTGCTCTAAAGAAGGTGTCCCTTAGTAATAGTTTACCCCAGTGTTTGCTCTAAAGAAGGTGTCCTAGTAATAGTTTACCCCAGTGTTTGCTCTAAAGAAGGTGTCCCTTAGTAATAGTTTACCCCAGTGTTTGCTCTAAAGAAGGTGTCCCTCAGTAATAGTTTGCCCCAGTGTTTGCTCTAAAGAAGGTGTCCCTCAGTAATAGTTTACCCCAGTGTTTGCTCTAAAGAAGGTGTCCCTTAGTAATAGTTTACCCCAGTGTTTGCTCTAAAGAAGGTGTCCCTCAGTAATAGTTTGCCCCAGTGTTTGCTCTAAAGAAGGTGTCCCTCAGTAATAGTTTGCCCCAGTGTTTGCCCTAAAGAAGGTGTCCCTCAGTAATAGTTTGCCCCAGTGTTTGCTCTAAAGAAGGTGTCCCTCAGTAATAGTTTGCCCCAGTGTTTGCCCTAAAGAAGGTGTCCCTTAGTAATAGTTTGCCCCAGTGTTTGCTCTAAAGAAGGTGTCCCTTAGTGTTTGCCCTAAAGAAGGTGTCCCTTAGTTTTTACCCCAGTGTTTGCCCTAAAGAAGGTGTCCCTTAGTGTTTGCCCTTTACCCCAGTGTTTGCTCTAAAGAAGGTGTCCCTCAGTAATAGTTTGCCCCAGTGTTTGCCTAAAGAAGGTGTCCCTCAATAGTTTACCCCCAGTAATAAAGAAGGTTTGCCCCAGTGTTTGCTCTAAAGAAGGTGTCCCTTAGTAATAGTTTACCCCAGTGTTTGCCCTAAAGAAGGTGTCCCTTAGTAATAGTTTACCCCAGTGTTTGCTCTAAAGAAGGTGTCCCTCAGTAATAGTTTACCCCAGTGTTTGCTCTAAAGAAGGTGTCCCTTAGTAATAGTTTACCCCAGTGTTTGCCCTAAAGAAGGTGTCCCTTAGTAATAGTTTACCCCAGTGTTTGCTCTAAAGAAGGTGTCCCTCAGTAATAGTTTACCCCAGTGTTTGCTCTAAAGAAGGTGTCCCTTAGTAATAGTTTACCCCAGTGTTTGCTCTAAAGAAGGTGTCCCTTAGTAATAGTTTACCCCAGTGTTTGCTCTAAAGAAGGTGTCCCTTAGTAATAGTTTACCCCAGTGTTTGCCCTAAAGAAGGTGTCCCTTAGTAATAGTTTACCCCAGTGTTTGCCCTAAAGAAGGTGTCCCTCAGTAATAGTTTACCCCAGTGTTTGCTCTAAAGAAGGTGTCCCTTAGTAATAGTTTACCCCAGTGTTTGCTCTAAAGAAGGTGTCCCTCAGTAATAGTTTTGCTCTAAAGAAGGTGTCCTCAGTAATAGCCCCAGTGTTTGCCCTAAAGAAGGTGTCCCTTAGTAATAGTTTACCCCAGTGTTTGCTCTAAAGAAGGTGTCCCTCAGTAATAGTTTGCCCCAGTGTTTGCCCTAAAGAAGGTGTCCCTTAGTAATAGTTTGCCCCAGTGTTTGCCCTAAAGAAGGTGTCCCTCAGTAATAGTTTGCCCCAGTGTTTGCTCTAAAGAAGGTGTCCCTTAGTAATAGTTTACCCCAGTGTTTGCTCTAAAGAAGGTGTCCCTTAGTAATAGTTTACCCCAGTGTTTGCCCTAAAGAAGGTGTCCCTTAGTAATAGTTTACCCCAGTGTTTGCCCTAAAGAAGGTGTCCCTTAGTAATAGTTTACCCCAGTGTTTGCCCTAAAGAAGGTGTCCCTTAGTAATAGTTTGCCCCAGTGTTTGCCCTAAAGAAGGTGTCCCTCAGTAATAGTTTACCCCAGTGTTTGCTCTAAAGAAGGTGTCCCTAATAGTTTGCAGTAATAGTTTACCCCAGTGTTTGCTCTAAAGAAGGTGTCCCTTAGTAATAGTTTACCCCAGTGTTTGCCTAAAAGAAGGTGTCCCTTAGTAATAGTTTACCCCAGTGTTTGCCCTAAAGAAGGTGTCCCTTAGTAATAGTTTGCCCCAGTGTTTGCCCTAAAGAAGGTGTCCCTTAGTAATAGTTTGCCCCAGTGTTTGCCCTAAAGAAGGTGTCCCTTAGTAATAGTTTACCCCAGTGTTTGCCCTAAAGAAGGTGTCCCTTAGTAATAGTTTACCCAGTGTTTGCCTAAAGAAGGTGTCCCTTAGTAATAGTTTACCCCAGTGTTTGCCCTAAAGAAGGTGTCCCTTAGTAATAGTTTACCCCAGTGTTTGCCCTAAAGTGTTGTCCCTCAGTAATAGTTTGGTGTCCTCTAAAGAAGGTGTCCCTAGTAATAGTTTACCCCAGTGTTTGCTCTAAAGAAGGTGTCCCTCAGTAATAGTTTACCCCAGTGTTTGCCCCCCTTAGTAATAGTTTGCCCCAGTGTTTGCCTAAAGAAGGTGTCCCTCAGTAATAGTTTGCCCCAGTGTTTGCTCTAAAGAAGGTGTCCCTCAGTAATAGTTTACCCCAGTGTTTGCCCTAAAGAAGGTGTCCCTTAGTAGTAGTTTACCCCAGTGTTTGCCCTAAAGAAGGTGTCCCTTTAGTAATAGTTTACCCCAGTGTTTGCCTAAAGAAGGTGTCCCTTAGTAATAGTTTACCCCAGTGTTTGCCTAAAGTTTCCCTGTAATAGTTTAGTGTTTGCCCCAGTGTTTGCCTAAAGAAGGTGTCCCTTAGTAATAGTTTACCCCAGTGTTTGCCCTAAAGAAGGTGTCCCTAATAGTTTACCCCAGTGTTTGCCCTAAAGAAGGTGTCCTCAGTAATAGTTTACCCCAGTGTTTGCTCTAAAGAAGGTGTCCCTTAGTAATAGTTTACCCCAGTGTTTGCCTAAAGAAGGTGTCCCTCAGTAATAGTTTACCCCAGTGTTTGCTCTAAAGAAGGTGTCCCTTAGTAATAGTTTACCCCAGTGTTTGCCCTAAAGAAGGTGTCCCTTAGTAATAGTTTACCCCAGTGTTTGCCCTAAAGAAGGTGTCCCTTAGTAATAGTTTACCCCAGTGTTTGCTCTAAAGAAGGTGTCCCTCAGTAATAGTTTGCCCTAAAGAAGGTGTCCCTCAGTAATAGTTTACCCCAGTGTTTGCTCTAAAGAAGGTGTCCCTTAGTAATAGTTTACCCCAGTGTTTGCCCTAAAGAAGGTGTCCCTCAGTAATAGTTTACCCCAGTGTTTGCCTAAAGAAGGTGTCCCTAGTAATAGTTTACCCCAGTGTTTGCTCTAAAGAAGGTGTCCCTCAGTAATAGTTTACCCCAGTGTTTGCTCTAAAGAAGGTGTCCCTCAGTAATAGTTTACCCCAGTGTTTGCTCTAAAGAAGGTGTCCCTCAGTAATAGTTTACCCCAGTGTTTGCTCTAAAGAAGGTGTCCCTTAGTAATAGTTTACCCCAGTGTTTGCCTAAAGAAGGTGTCCCTTAAATAGAAGTGTGTCCCCTTAGTAATAGTTTACCCCAGTGTTTGCCCTAAAGAAGGTGTCCCTTAGTAATAGTTTGCCCCAGTGTTTGCCCCAGTGTTTGCTAAAGAAGGTGTCCCTTAGTAATAGTTTACCCCAGTGTTTGCCCTAAAGAAGGTGTCCCTCAGTAATAGTTTGTTTGCCCTAAAGAAGGTGTCCCTTAGTAATTTGCCCTAAAGAAGGTGTCCCTTAGTAATGTCCCTTAGTAATAGTTTACCCCAGTGTTTGCCCTAAAGAAGGTGTCCCTTAGTAATAGTTTACCCAGTGTTTGCCCCTTAGTAATAGTTTGCCCCAGTGTTTGCCTAAAGAAGGTGTCCCTTAGTAATAGTTTACCCCAGTGTTTGCTCTAAGGTGTCCCCTTTAGAAGGTGTCCCCAGTAAAGAGGTGTTAGTAATAGTTTACCCCCAGTGTTTGCTCTAAAGAAGGTGTCCCTAGAATAGGTGTCCTAAAGAAGGTGTCCCTTAGTAATAGTTTGCCCCAGTGTTTGCTCTAAAGAAGGTGTCCTCAGTAATAGTTTGCCCCAGTGTTTGCCCTAAAGAAGGTGTCCCTCAGGTGTCCCTAAAGAAGGTGTCCCTTAGTAATAGTTTACCCCAGTGTTTGCTCTAAAGAAGGTGTCCCTTAGTAATAGTTTACCCCAGTGTTTGCTCTAAAGAAGGTGTCCCTTAGAAGTTTGTGTTTGCCCCCTTGTCCCTCAGTAATAGTTTACCCCAGTGTTTGCCTAAAGAAGGTGTCCCTCAGTAATAGTTTACCCCAGTGTTTGCCCTAAAGAAGGTGTCCCTTAGTAATAGTTTACCCCAGTGTTTGCCCTAAAGAAGGTGTCCCTCAGTAATAGTTTACCCCAGTGTTTGCCTAAAGAAGGTGTCCCTTAGTAATAGTTTACCCCAGTGTTTGCTCTAAAGAAGGTGTCCCTTTAAGTGTTTGCCCTAAAGAAGGTGTTAGTAATAGTTTGCCCCAGTGTTTGCTCTAAAGAAGGTGTCCCTTAGTAATAGTTTACCCCAGTGTTTGCCTAAAGAAGGTGTCCCTCAGTAATAGTTTACCCCAAAGAAGGTGTTTGCCCCAAGTTTGCTCTAAGGTGTCCCTCAGTAATAGTTTACCCCAGTGTTTGCTCTAAAGAAGGTGTCCCTCAGTAATAGTTTACCCCAGTGTTTGCCCTAAAGAAGGTGTCCCTTAGTAATAGTTTGCCCCAGTGTTTGCTCTAAAGAAGGTGTCCCTTAGTAATAGTTTACCCCAGTGTTTGCCCTAAAGAAGGTGTCCCTTAGTAATAGTTTGCCCCAGTGTTTGCTCTAAAGAAGGTGTCCCTTAGTAATAGTTTACCCCAGTGTTTGCCCTAAAGAAGGTGTCCCTCAGTAATAGTTTACCCCAGTGTTTGCTCTAAAGAAGGTGTCCCTCAGTAATAGTTTACCCCAGTGTTTGCCCTAAAGAAGGTGTCCCTCAGTAATAGTTTACCCCAGTGTTTGCCCTAAAGAAGGTGTCCCTTAGTAATAGTTTGCCCCAGTGTTTGCCCTAAAGAAGGTGTCCCTAGTAATGTTTTGCCCCAGTGTTTGCTCTAAAGAAGGTGTCCCTTAGTAATAGTTTACCCCAGTGTTTGCTCTAAAGAAGGTGTCCCTTAGTAATAGTTTACCCCAGTGTTTGCTCCCCAGTGTTTGCTTAGTGTTTGCTCTAAAGAAGGTGTCCCTTAGTAATAGTTTACCCCAGTGTTTGCCCTAAAGAAGGTGTCCCTTAGTAATAGTTTGCCCCAGTGTTTGCTCTAAAGAAGGTGTCCCTTAGTAATAGTTTACCCCAGTGTTTGCTCTAAAGAAGGTGTCCCTCAGTAATAGTTTGCCCCAGTGTTTGCCCTAAAGAAGGTGTCCCTCAGTAATAGTTTGCCCCAGTGTTTGCTCTAAAGAAGGTGTCCCTTAGTAATAGTTTACCCCAGTGTTTGCCCTAAAGAAGGTGTCCCTTAGTAATAGTTTACCCCAGTGTTTGCCCTAAAGAAGGTGTCCCTTAGTAATAGTTTACCCCAGTGTTTGCTCTAAAGAAGGTGTCCCTTAATAATAGTTTACCCCAGTGTTTGCCCTAAAGAAGGTGTCCCTCAGTAATAGTTTACCCCAGTGTTTGCCCTAAAGAAGGTGTCCCTTAGTAATAGTTTACCCCAGTGTTTGCCTAAAGAAGGTGTCCCTTAGTAATAGTTTACCCCAGTGTTTTACCCCAGTGTTTGCCCTAAAGAAGGTGTCCCTTAGTAATAGTTTACCCCAGTGTTTGCCCTAAAGAAGGTGTCCCTTAGTAATAGTTTACCCCAGTGTTTGCTCTAAAGAAGGTGTCCCTTAGTAATAGTTTACCCCAGTGTTTGTTTGCCCCAAGAAAAGGTGTCCCTCAGTAATAGTTTACCCCAGTGTTTGCTCTAAAGAAGGTGTCCCTTAGTAATAGTTTGCCCCAGTGTTTGCTCTAAAGGTGTCCCTCAGTAATAGTTTACCCCAGTGTTTGCTCTAATGAAGGTGTCCCTTAGTAATAGTTTACCCCAGTGTTTGCTCTAAAGAAGGTGTCCCTCAGTAATAGTTTGCCCCCCAGTGTTTGCCCTAAAAGAAGGTGTCCCTCAGTAATAGTTTACCCCAGTGTTTGCCCCAGTGTTTGCCTAAAAGAAGGTGTCCCTCAGTAATAGTTTACCCCAGTGTTTGCCTAAAAAGAAGGTGTCCCTTAGTAATAGTTTACCCCAGTGTTTGCCTAAAGAAGGTGTCCCTCAGTAATAGTTTACCCCAGTGTTTGCCTAAAGAAGGTGTCCCCAGTAATAGTTTGCCCCAGTGTTTGCTCTAAAGAAGGTGTCCCTTAGTAATAGTTTGCCCCAGTGTTTGCTCTAAAGAAGGTGTCCCTTAGTAATAGTTTACCCCAGTGTTTGCCCTAAAGAAGGTGTCCCTCAGTAATAGTTTGCCCCAGTGTTTGCCCTAAAGAAGGTGTCCCTCAGTAATAGTTTACCCCAGTGTTTGCCCTAAAGAAGGTGTCCCTTAGTCCCCCAGTAAACCCCAGTGTTTGCCCTAAAGAAGGTGTCCCTCAGTAATAGTTTACCCCAGTGTTTGCCTAAAGCCCTAAAGAAGGTGTCCCTCAGTAATAGTTTAGTGTTTGCTCTAAAGAAGGTGTCCCTCAGTAATAGTTTGTTTGCCCTAAAGAAGGTGTCCCTAGTAATAGTTTACCCCAGTGTTTGCCCTAAAGAAGGTGTCCCTTAGTAATAGTTTACCCCAGTGTTTGCCCTAAAGAAGGTGTCCCTCAGTAATAGTTTACCCCAGTGTTTGCCTAAAGAAGGTGTCCCTCAGTAATAGTTTACCCCAGTGTTTGCTCTAAAGAAGGTGTCCCTTAGTAATAGTTTACCCCAGTGTTTGCTCTAAAGAAGGTGTCCCTTAGTAATAGTTTACCCCAGTGTTTGCTCTAAAGAAGGTGTCCCTAGTAATAGTTTACCCCAGTGTTTGCTTGCTAAAGAAGGTGTCCCTTAGTAATAGTTTGCCCCAGTGTTTGCTCTAAAGAAGGTGTCCCTTAGTAATAGTTTACCCCAGTGTTTGCTCTAAAGAAGGTGTCCCTCCCAGTAGTAATAGTTTACCCCAGTGTTTGCTTACCCTAAAGAAGGTGTCCCTTAGTAATAGTTTACCCCAGTGTTTGCTCTAAAGAAGGTGTCCCTTAGTAATAGTTTGCCCCAGTGTTTGCTCTAAAGAAGGTGTCCCTGTCCCTTAGTAATAGTTTACCCCAGTGTTTGCTCTAAAGAAGGTGTCCCTTAGTAATAGTTTGCCCCAGTGTTTGCCTAAAGAAGGTGTCCCTCAGTAATAGTTTGTGTCCCTAAAGAAGGTGTCCCTCAGTAATAGTTTACCCCAGTGTTTGCCCTAAAGAAGGTGTCCTCAGTAATAGTTTACCCCAGTGTTTGCCCTAAAGAAGGTGTCCCTAGTAATAGTTTACCCCAGTGTTTGCCTAAAGAAGGTGTCCCTTAGTAATAGTTTACCCCAGTGTTTGCTCTAAAGAAGGTGTCCCTTAGTAATAGTTTACCCCAGTGTTTGCCCTAAAGAAGGTGTCCCTCAGTAATAGTTTACCCCAGTGTTTGCTCTAAAGAAGGTGTCCCTTAGTAATAGTTTACCCCAGTGTTTGCCTAAAGAAGGTGTCCCTTAGTAATAGTTTACCCCAGTGTTTGCTCTAAAGAAGGTGTCCCTTAGTAATAGTTTACCCCAGTGTTTGCTCTAAAGAAGGTGTCCCTAGTAATAGTTTACCCCAGTGTTTGCCCTAAAGAGTTTAGGTGTCCTTGTCCCTTAGTAATAGTTTACCCCAGTGTTTGCCTAAAGAAGGTGTCCCTTAGTAATAGTTTACCCCAGTGTTTGCCCTAAAGAAGGTGTCCCTAGTAATAGTTTGCCCCAGTGTTTGCCTAAAGTGTTTGCCCTAAAGTTTACCCCAGTGTTTGCTCTAAAGAAGGTGTCCCTAAAGAAGGTGTCCCTTAGTAATAGTTTACCCCAGTGTTTGCCTAAAGAAGGTGTCCCTAAGTAATAGTTTGCCCCAGTGTTTGCCCTAAAGAAGGTGTCCCTTAGTAATAGTTTACCCAGTGTTTGCCTAAAGAAGGTGTCCCTAAAGAAGGTGTCCCTTAGTAATAGTTTACCCCAGTGTTTGCCCTAAAGAAGGTGTCCCTTAGTAATAGTTTGCCCCAGTGTTTGCCCTAAAGAAGGTGTCCCTTTAATAGCCCCTAAAGAAGGTGTCCCTCAGTAATAGTTTACCCCAGTGTTTGCCTAAAGAAGGTGTCCCTAGTAATAGTTTACCCCAGTGTTTGCCTAAAGAAGGTGTCCCTTAGTAATAGTTTACCCCAGTGTTTGCCTAAAGAAGGTGTCCCTTAGTAATAGTTTACCCCAGTGTTTGCCCTAAAGAAGGTGTCCCTTAGTAATAGTTTACCCCAGTGTTTGCCTAAAGAAGGTGTCCCTTAGTAATAGTTTACCCCAGTGTTTGCTCTAAAGAAGGTGTCCCAGTAATAGTAAAAGAAGGTGTCCCTAGTTTACCCCCCTTAGTGTTTGTGTTTGCTCTAAAGAAGGTGTCCCTTAGCCCTGTCCCTTAGTAATAGTTTGCCCCCCAGTGTTTGCCTAAAGAAGGTGTCCCTCAGTAATAGTTTACCCCAGTGTTTGCCCTAAAGAAGGTGTCCTCCCTTAGTAATAGTTTACCCCAGTGTTTGCTCTAAAGAAGGTGTCCCTTAGTAATAGTTTACCCCAGTGTTTGCTCTAAAGAAGGTGTCCCTCAGTAATAGTGTTTGCCCCAGTGTTTGCCCTAAAGAAGGTGTCCCTCAGTAATAGTTTGCCCCAGTGTTTGCTCTAAAGAAGGTGTCCCTTAGTAATAGTTTGCCCCAGTGTTTGCTCTAAAGAAGGTGTCCCTTAGTAATAGTTTAAGGTGTCCCCAGTAATAGTTTGTGTTTGCTCTAAAGAAGGTGTCCCTCAGTAATAGTTTGCCCCAGTGTTTGCTCTAAAGAAGGTGTCCCTCAGTAATAGTTTGCCCTAAAGAAAAGGTGTCCCAGTAATAGTTTACCCCAGTGTTTGCTCTAAAGTGTCCCTCAGTAATAGTTTACCCCAGTGTTTGCCTAAAGAAGGTGTCCCTTAGTAATAGTAATGTTTGTTTACCCCAGTGTTTGCCCTAAAGAAGGTGTCCCTTAGTAATAGTAAGTAGTTTGTCCCTTAATAGTTTACCCTAAAAGAAGGTGTCCCTTAGTAATAGTTTGCCCCAGTGTTTGCCCCCTCAGTAATAGTTTGTGTTTGCCCTAAAGAAGGTGTCCCCCCAGTGTTTGCCCTAAAGAAGGTGTCCCTTAGTAATAGTTTGCCCCAGTGTTTGCTCTAAAGAAGGTGTCCCTTAGTAATAGTTTGCCCCAGTGTTTGCCCTAAAGAAGGTGTCCCTTAGTAATAGTTTACCCCAGTGTTTGCTCTAAAGAAGGTGTCCCTTAGTAATAGTTTACCCCAGTGTTTGCTCTAAAGAAGGTGTCCTCTTAGTAATAGTTTACCCCAGTGTTTGCTCTAAAGAAGGTGTCCTCAGTAATAGTTTACCCCAGTGTTTGCCTAAAGAAGGTGTCCCTTAGTAATAGTTTACCCCAGTGTTTGCCCTAAAGAAGTCCCTTAGTAATAGTTTACCCCAGTGTTTGCTCTAAAGTGTCCCTTAGTAATAGTTTACCCCAGTGTTTGCCCTAAAGAAGGTGTCCTTAGTAATAGTTTACCCCAGTGTTTGCTCTAAAGAGAAGGTGTCCCTCAGTAATAGTTTACCCCAGTGTTTGCCTAAAGAAGGTGTCCCTGTTTGCCCCAGTGTTTGCTAAAGAAGGTGTCCCTTAGTAATAGTTTACCCCAGTGTTTGCTCTAAAGAAGGTGTCCCTCAGTAATAGTTTACCCCAGTGTTTGCCCTAAAGAAGGTGTCCCTCAGTAATAGTTTGCCCCAGTGTTTGCTCTAAAGAAGGTGTCCCTTAGTAATAGTTTACCCCAGTGTTTGCTCTAAAGAAGGTGTCCCTTAGTAATAGTTTACCCCAGTGTTTGCCCTAAAGAAGGTGTCCCTTAGTAATAGTTTGCCCCAGTGTTTGCTCTAAAGAAGGTGTCCCTCAGTAATAGTTTACCCCAGTGTTTGCCCTAAAGAAGGTGTCCCTTAGTAATAGTTTACCCCAGTGTTTGCTCTAAAGAAGGTGTCCCTAGTAATAGTTTAAAGAAGGTGTCCCTCAGTAATAGTTTGCCCCCTTAGTGTTGTTTGCCCTAAAGAAGGTGTCCCTTAGTAATAGTTTACCCCAGTGTTTGCCCTAAAGAAGGTGTCCCTTAGTAATAGTTTACCCCAGTGTTTGCTCTAAAGAAGGTGTCCCTTAGTAATAGTTTACCCCAGTGTTTGCTCTAAAGAAGGTGTCCCTTAGTAATAGTTTACCCCAGTGTTTGCCCTAAAGAAGGTGTCCCTCAGTAATAGTTTACCCCAGTGTTTGCCTAAAGAAGGTGTCCCTCAGTAATAGTTTGCCCCAGTGTTTGCCCTAAAGAAGGTGTCCCTCAGTAATAGTTTACCCCAGTGTTTGCCCTAAAGAAGGTGTCCCTCAGTAATAGTTTACCCCAGTGTTTGCCCTTAGTAATAGTTTACCCCAGTGTTTGCTCTAAAGAAGGTGTCCCTTAGTAATAGTTTACCCCAGTGTTTGCCCTAAAGAAGGTGTCCCTTAGTAATAGTTTACCCCAGTGTTTGCCCTAAAGAAGGTGTCCCTTTGTAATAGTTTACCCCAGTGTTTGCCCTAAAGAAGGTGTCCCTTAGTAATAGTTTACCCCAGTGTTTGCTCTAAAGAAGGTGTCCCTCAGTAATAGTTTACCCCAGTGTTTGCCCTAAAGAAGGTGTCCCTTAGTAATAGTTTACCCCAGTGTTTGCTCTAAAGAAGGTGTCCCTTAGTAATAGTTTACCCCAGTGTTTGCTCTAAAGAAGGTGTCCCTCAGTAATAGTTTGCCCCAGTGTCTGCTCTAAAGAAGGTGTCCCTTAGTAATAGTTTGCCCCAGTGTTTGCTCTAAAGAAGGTGTCCCTTAGTAGTAGTTTGCCCCAGTGTTTGCCCTAAAGAAGGTGTCCCTCAGTAATAGTTTACCCTAGTCTTTAAGTTCTTTCAAGTTCCTACTGCATTTGATTATAGTCCTCTTAGGAATTACATTAAGACTTTCCAACAATTTTAAATGAAATATCTAAGGTGGTATTTTTAAAAAGGGTGACCACAGTTTGCCTTGTAATTATAGGCCAGTGAGTCTTACTAATGTTGTGTGCAAGGTCATTTACTGGTCAATGGTTTGTTGAATTTGTCCCAGCATGGGTCTTGTGTTTCTAATTTATTGGAGTTTCTTGATGATGCTACTAAACTAGTTGATTCTGGTCATAATGTGGATGTTATCTATTTAGATTTCCAAAAAGCATTTGATAAACTTCCATTGGGCAGGCTCATGATGACAAGGGTGCTTGGTGTAGAGGGAAGTGTGCCAGTTGGATATATTCTTGGTTAGTTGACAGGTCGCAAAGAGTTGTTGTTAATGGTGAAGTATCTCCATGGAAGAATGTTACAAATGGTGTTCCTCAGGGGTCTGTATTGGGCCGCTTCTTTTCTTAATCTTCTTTAATGATATTGATGCCTTGGCTTTAGGATTTGTAAATTTGCTGATGACGCTAATCTGTACAGGATTGTTGATGATGCTTCACTTTTGCAAACTGATCTGGATAAGTTAGTTTCTTGGTCCTAACTTGGCAGATGATATTCAATATTGATAAATGCAAAGTTAATTATTTTGGTCAGAACAATTTGGCTTTTGATTACTGCATGAATGGTTTAAATCTTGGTTGTGTTGATAAAGAAAGGGATCTAGGTGTCGTTATCACTAGCAATCTGAAGCCTTCTAAACAGTGTGCTTTAGCAGCTGCAAGGGCAAATAGGATGCTTGGTTTGATTAAAAGAAATGTTTGTTTTCTTGGTAGAGAGGTTGTTCTTAATTTGTATAATCAGTTAGTCAGGCCTCACCTTAAGTATGCTTTTCAGGCTTGGGAGTCCCTTGTATGAGAAGGGTAATTTCATATTGGAGCAGGGTTTGCAAAGAGCCACTAGACTTATTCCCAAAGTAAGGAATCTCTCTTATGAATCTGGTTTGACCACGCTTGAGTTGAGAAGAGTACGTGGCGATATAATTCATGTTTTTAAGTTCCTATCTGGTAGTGATGCTTTGACTTTCTGTTATTTCTTGCATGTTTCAGCTAATCCTCATGTGACACGTAACAGTTTGAAGTTGACCAAAGAGCTCTTATGGATAGATATTCAGCGTTTTAACTTTTTGCAAAAAGTTGTTAATGAGTGGAATGGTTTGCCTGAGTGGGTAGTTAGCTCCAATTCTGTTCACAATTTCAAAGTCAACATTGATAAGTTATTTGCTAACTGTGGGTGTCTTTGATTATACATATTTTTTTGTGGTGGTAGTGGTGTTAGTTTGGGCTTTTTGTGGGGTGACTAACCTTTCTTAGCCAGTAATCTTGTTATGTTATGTTAATAGTGGGGATCTGGGGTGAGAGGTTGACGGTCATTTCATTGGATAGGGTAATGAGTGCTGTTCAATTGTCAACTCGATATCCACAACAGTTATGTTCAGCGAGTGTCAACTCAATATTCACAACAAGAGTAACTTCAGCGGCGATGTAGTGTAAGGAAAGGATTGGTATACAAATTATTTTGAATTATCAGCTAAAATATCAGACACTTGGAGCAAGTTTGAATATCTAGAGGCGGTGAATTCAATAAAACAGCCTCTTTGTCTCTGTTTAGTAATGCACTGCCTTTGTGTTCAATATTAATTGGTATTTAAGAGAATCTTTTATTTTTAACTTTCTGAGACCTTTTTTTGATGCGTGTGCAGTGTAATGTGGTTTTTTGATGCGTGTTCAGTGTAATGTGGTGAGGTAAATTACTGTCACTAAAGTAAGCAGTAGCTGAGATGGCAATCGACAGGGTTTATTTTTCATGTGTGTGGGTAAGTGGATCTCTGTGGGTGATAGGGATGTGACCTTTTACCGATTATCGTGCGTTTTCCGTTTACAAACTTAATAAATACTTTACACGGAAAAATCACCCAGAAAGTGCTTGTCAGGTTCCCACCAATACTTTGCATTCACAATCAATATTCATTCACAGCACAGGCAAAACTTTCAATCAATGATCTTACAATTCACACTTAACGAACGATCAACCAAGGAGTTGATCCTTTTTAATGCAGGACTTAATTTCACACAAATCTTCTACTTTGATTAGTCGAATTTAGAGCTACTTGATGTAGGCTTAGGCCCTAAATCTGGATTAGGTTTAACACCCATTTTACAAGCTGTCAAATGGATCCAGAAATACATGAACAAAAAAGCATTGATTATTATTTTCACCACAAATAAATGTAAGATCGAGTCAAATAAATTGTGCAAAAAGGAAAAAAAAAGATTGCAAAATAAATACAAAATGTTTCAAAGTTGCCGAGACAAACATGGTTTGTAAGCCTCGGCGCCATATTGCCAAGAGGGTTGCATAAAATAAAAGTACAGTTGGGAATGACACTGGGTTGGAGTCTTTTTATACAGTAAGCTAGCTGCAAGGTAGTGGCAAACTTTTGATTCTTGTTCGGCATGGCGATATGTGTAGAAACATCAAACCGCTTGCAAGACACGGCAATTTACTTGCTAATATTTTATTTCTGCATCGTTTTAAAGCGCGTTAAAACCATGGATCATTATGTTTGACAACCCCTTTGTCAGCCTTACTGGTAATTTGAAGACTTAATATAACCCCCTACTCAAGTTTTGTGGCATTCCTTACTTATTTCTAAGGTTAGGAATCGCGATGGTTACATTGTGATTATTGTAGGGATAGAACCAATTCCGTGAAAATTTATAGAATTTTTGGCGTTTGATCGCATTTTCGGCGATCGTGAACACGATAAACGATGAAAAAAATGGATCGTTCATCGTTCACTGAATTAAACGAAAATGCACATCATTTAGTGGGTGAGTGGATCCGTGTAGCATTGCTGAATTGACTGTTGTTTGACTTGATAACGTTGCAAACCCCGTCATTCTCTTCTATAGCCCCATATTTTATATTGTTCTTGTAGTTATCTCCTGCTGACAGCTATGATGGGGATATGCAGGCCACAATTCTACAGGTTAGCCTGTCTTAATTCTTAAGTTTGTGGGTTTAACAGACCCTAATAGGCCCACTGGTACATATCTGGGTTAACCAGACCCTAATAGGCCCACTGGTGCATTTCTGGGTTTAATAGGCCCACTGGTGCATTTCTGTGGTGTCCAAAAGAAACCTGGTGCCGCATGGGTAAGCGTATACGTAGGAGGGTGAGAAATTATATATGTATAAATATCATTTCTCTTGAATTTTTTTATCACAATAGGTTTTTTTTTATTAAGATCATTTATTCCGTTATTCATTCGGATATGCTTCAGATAAGTTTTTAGATAAATTTGCTCACTTTTTGAGTTCGCAATTATTCAGACATGCTATCTGTGCGGAATTTTGTAACCTTATAGACGTAGTCTTCCCACAAACAATCGAAACTGAAATAATATTAATGTAGTGAATACATCTTTTTATGAACTTCCCTCTTTTGCAATTTTACATTGAACAGCATACAACTTGTATTTAAGGTAACCCTTTGTGCCTTAATTTGACTAATGCTCTTAAGATGCCGTTAAACTCCACCATCCAACAGTAGAAACTGACACCACATGTCACAGACCTGTGGTCCATTAAAATTTTGTTTTGTGATCAGTGACATCCGAAACTACAGACAATGTGTTTAGAACTTATATTGAAAATAACACTAAAAAATCACTTCACAGTCAATTGAGAATTGGCAATTCAGTGCATTTCAAATTTGAAATCTTAGTAAAAAAAAATATGCAAGGCATGATGTCAGCAATTATAGCTCTTTGATGTATTGTCTATATTTTCTTTCCTTGTCTACTTTAAAGAAAGCATGTGGTGTTAAGGAAGACTTAGCCATACTCCCAATTACTACTGGCTTTGAAGAAAGTCTTTTAAATCAAATGGATGAGTTTGATGTGAATTGTAAAGATCATGGTTGGCTTACTATTTTGTAAATTATACATGTATTACAAATCCATTATAGCCTGGAACTAGACCAGCTCTTTACAGACGACTGGTGAAGTTATTCAATTTAATGTTGTGATTGTTTAGTTATTCAATGATGATTTCACTATTTGCCGATACTTTATATTGTATTCTTTTACAGAAAAATATTGTATTCTTTTACAGAAAAAGAAAAAGAACTATTGTCTATTGTTTTTAAGTGAACTATTAAATGAAAGTGATGTAATTGATGGGAAGGAGGGGAGGGGGTGGAGGAGAATGGAAGTGTATTTAAAGAGGTGGAAAATCTTTTAAATCTTGTTTTTTTAATCTTTGTTTCTTTCTGCAAAGTCTTTATTAGAATGTGTTGCTCTTCTTGAAGAACTTTTGGCACAGGGAGAAAAATAACAGGTTTTATGTTATAAGAAGTGATTGGCCTAGTGAGTTTATACCAAAGAAAGTTTTTTTTATTCAAAAAGTCATAACAAAAGTATTTTGACAGGATTTTTGGAGATTTACTTGATTTTTGAAAGAATCTGAAACGTTTGCTATACATACTGTATGTGTAGGTCTCAAAGGCTGTCAGCTTTATTTACCTCCTATCCTTTTATGGAACAGGATGTACATGATAACATCATTTACTGTAAAGAGCAGTCTAAATGTGATCTACACAAAGGATGAGACCTTCGTGGTGTAGTGGTTAGTGCTTTGTCCCCTCACCCGCACGGCCCGGGTTAGAATACCATAGGGTCTGCAACCAGTGAGTTCACAACTGGTTATCAAAGGCCGTAGCTGTCTTGATATAATGTCCAGCACTGGATGCTTTCAGGATGGTAAACCTTGCTACGCTATGCTATGCTATTCTATGCTATGCTGTGATGCTATGACTTAAGCGGAAGAAAGTGTCAGGTGGTTGACTTGTAACTCATTGTACTTTCAGGAGCAGCAGCAGTTGAAGCAGTTGCAAATGATCCAGGAACAGATTCAAGAGCAGA
Source organism: Chiridota heheva (assembly GCA_020152595.1). Classification (NCBI taxonomy): domain Eukaryota; kingdom Metazoa; phylum Echinodermata; class Holothuroidea; order Apodida; family Chiridotidae; genus Chiridota; species Chiridota heheva. The sequence continues at coordinate 231,594 of JAIGNY010004569.1, read as the reverse complement.
CTAAATCAGCCAGCACACACACCAAGAGCAAAGAGGCGCTGTTTTTGGACGAGGCTGTACTCAAACAAATTCAGAATCTGACCAATCAGCTTACATCTCTTGCAGCAGCTCACACGTCGACGGAGCCATCCCCTCCGTTGGCAAAGAAGGATGAACCATCAGAACCTCAAGCAGAGTCAAAGCGACCGGAGGTCAAAGGGGCCAAGGACGATACAATCTCCTTTAACAAGGTCAGGATTTGGGAATATTTGTGTAAACACTAAAGTAGGTGAGGTTGTGAGCTATGCCCGTGAGCTATGCCCGTGAGCTATGCCCGTGCCACTATGGAATTCAGAAGGGAGCAAAATTTTCTTTAAAATGAGGTTATAGGGGTAACTATAGAAGAATGAAAAAATGTTTTAAAAACATATTCCACTATCAAGATATTCTTGTTTGGAGTTGTTACTGCATCCTTCAAATATGACATGCCCCATCCTTCAACCTGTGTGTAATACAGAACTCAAAAACAAATACTGAAAATGTAAAAAGCCCGAATCTGGTCCTGGTGCACTATTTACACAACCAAACACAAACACTTTGCTCTCATTGTACGTGCTACCTATACCTACCTAAACTCAACACTTCCGTTTAGCGCACTATTAGAACCACACACTAAAACTAGTCTAAATTCCACAGAGATCAGGGACGTTTAGGTAGCATGTAAAAGGAAGGCTATGTTTTTATTTTGGTTGTGTAAGTGGTATATCAGGTCAATGGACCAGATTGCCCATTTATAGCAAATAACCTGTTCGCCAAGCAGGTGGGATGAATACCTTGCATGATAGCAATTAAAGGAATATTTCCATGGTTTTTGTATAATTGTATTTGAAAGAGCATACTTTTAGAGCCAATTTGGTACAAAAATCAGGTTGATATCATATTCCGTTCAGGAGATATGGATTTTTAAAGATTTCCCAATTGCATTTTAAAGTGTTTGTACAGTATGATGAATTCGTGTTTGATGATGTCATAGAGACAATTCCATTGCAAATGTTTATGTATTTCTTTGAACGTTAATTGGTTGTTTGGTTAATGAAGTAGGGTATATTTTGCAATATATATAAATACCTATATTTTGCAGTATATATAACTATATATAAATTGTTTCTAAAAATGTGTCCTGATAAAAGTTTACGAAAAACATTGGAATATTGCTAAAAGGTAATTTGTTTGGCATGAAAGGAAAATCAAATTTTGCCTTATATTAGGTAGTCATATGAATACATTTTAATCAATAATTTCTGGCTCAAATGGAAGTGAAACATTTATGATGACCTCCTAATGAATCTGAATAGAGTTGGTTTTATATCAGTCTTGTGTTTGTAAAGTTATTAGAAGAAGTCGAGTAGAGAGCCATGGCAGCCATCTTTTCTTGATTTGAATTTTCCTGCATTTATTTGTTTGTAATATTAATCATCTATTCCAAGTGTAATATTAATCATCTATTCCAAGTGTAATATTATCATCTGTTTGAGTGTTATACCATCATTTATTTGAATGTTATACCATCATTTATTTGAATGTTATACCATCATTTATTTGAATGTTATACCATCATTTATTTGAATGTTATACCATCATTTATTTGAATGTTATACCATCATTTATTTGAATGTTATACCATCATTTATTTGAGTGTTATGCCATCATTTATTTGAATGTGATAGTCAATGTCAATCCCCATTTGCAGGCCTTACTTGACTTTGACTACAGTGATGAGGAGGATGATGATGCTCCTGCTAAAAAGCCTGCTGAACCGGTTGCACCTACTCCCCCGAAGAAACCTGAAGCTGAACAAACCCCTGAAATGTGAGTCAACTCATATCATGTGTGTTTGTTAGAATTGGACGGAGGTTATGTTTTTGCCCCTGTTTGTCTGTTTGCCATCAAGATATCTTAATAACTGATAATTGGTTTAAGATTAGATTTGCTAAGTGGTTTTGTTATTGCTTAAGGAAGAAGTGATTAAAATTTGAGACATTAGAACAGGGGAAGGGTGAAAATGTGGGGTGGGGACATTGTCTGTCATAAAGATATCTCAAGAATTGACAATTGGATTTGGATTAGATTTGTTACTGCTTTAGGAAGATGTGATTACAATTTGGGACGTATTGGAGTAGGGGAAGGGGGAAATAGAGGGGTGGGGATGTTTTAGGGTGAGTTTGTCATCATCATATCTCAAGAAGTAAGTAGTCACTGGATTTTGATTAAATTGGGTGTTTGGTTTTGTTCTTGCTTAAGAAAGAAGTCTTTAAAATTTGAGACATTGGAACAGGAGAAGAGTGCAAATGGGCGGTGGGAACATTTTGTCTGTCATCAAGATATCTCAAGAACTAATGACTGGATTTGGATCAAATTTGGCGTGTGGTTTTGTTTCTGCTTTACGAAGAAGTGATTAAAATTTGGGACGTACTGGAATAGGGGAAGGGCAAAAATGGATGGGTGGGGATATTTTAGGGCAAGATTTATCAACACTTAGTTGAAACTTTCCAATGGTATGTGCTGAACAATGAACTCATGTCATAAAAGAACAGTCATTCATTGAATTTTCTGGACTCAAAGAACATCAAGTGAAGTGGTCTCTGGTATCAATAAATCAAAACAATTGGTTTCTGCCATGAATAAAAATGATGGAATGTGAATCTACGATGTATAGAGCTCAAACAATGAATGCTCAGCCTGACGTATACTGAAAACAACGATTACAAGTGATGATCCTCAAGAGTTTAGAACGTAAATGACAATACAGATCAGCAGTGAGAAAGAGATTGTTTGGGGCTATAACTTGGCGGGTCGAGGGTTTCTGAGGTAGATTGAATTCCAGTGGGGAATGAAGAGGGCTGGAGGTATGCGCTCTGCTGAGTGCTATAATTCTAGTTTTGGAATGTATCTTTCTAGTTTTCTAACCTGGGAAATTATTGCTGGGTTTTAGTAGCCACTCGCTTGATGTCGTTCTTCTTTCGTAGACTGTCTTCTCTTTAAAGCAAACTTGGAACATTTTGAAAGTTGTTATCTCTTCAATGGAAACAGTTATCATCAAAGTTCCTTGTCAATTTTGGTGTTTTTTCACCTTTTTCAAATAGCATAGTCAGACTGCTAATTAGGTAATCGTGTAATGGCTGATATATGCTTATTATAAGTATTTATTGTTCATGACTTTTTCTTATGTTTCTATTGCAGAACTCCACAAATTCAGGCCAGTCTGGATGCAGTGAAAAAATTGTCCCAAGAACTGAGTCAAAAGAGACAAGAACAGAACAACCAGAATCAGTACACGCAACCGAAACCTCCAGAACAAGTATTACTCAAACCACAAGATCACCTCCAACAAATGCAGCAGCATCACCAACAAATGCAGCACCAGCTGCAACAACCACATCAGTTGCAGCAACCACATCACCCACAGCAAATGCAGCATCCACCACAAATGCAGCACCCACAGCTACCACAACATCGTCCACCAACGATGATGCCACAGGGCATGCCCCAACATCCAATGATGCCGCCTATTCCTCAGCACCATCCCCATCCCCAACCTCCACTCCCTCACCCAATGTTCAACCATCCACCACCTCATGGATGGCCAATGTTTCCTCCAGAGAACCAACCACCCCCTCCTATGCCACCACCTCCAGAGGATGACAAATACCAACCAGTAAGTTCCAATTTATTGATGATTGATTTATTAGTAATGAATATTATATTATCTCCCCCTTTGCATACTTTTAGAATTATTAACACTTTGATCAGCTATAACTCTAGAAACTGAAAGACGTACTCTTGTTCAGAAAACCCTGCCTATATACCTTTAGATCCCAGCTTCCTGGCTATTAGCCCCCATACTTCTCTCAGACTTCTATTTTCTTTTCTTCCTACCTCTGGAATGATCTAACCTCTTAGGCACAATTTGACCCTCGCTGTCGTGCTGCCATTAGGCTTTCTCTCTTTACACAAACCCTAAAGGATTAAATCATATTTTTAACCCTCGCCGTCGTGGTGCCGATAAGCTCTCTCTCATCACCTAAACCTTAAAGGATTTAATCATATGTTTGACCCTCTCTGTCGTGGTGCCTTTAAGCTCTCTATTCACACAAACCTTAAAGGATTAAATCATATTTTTGACCCTCGCTGTCGTGGTGCCGATAAGCTCTCTATTGACACGAACCTTAAAGGAATAAATCATATTTTTGACCCTCTCTGCGTAGTGCCGTTAAGCTCCCTCTCATCACACAAACCTTAGAGGATTAAATCATATTTTTGACCCTCTCTGCGTAGTGCCGTTAAGCTCCCTCTCATCACACAAACCTTAAAGGATTAAATCATATTTTTGACTCTCTCTGTCGTAGTGCTGCTCCCTCTCATCACACAAACCTTGCCGTTAAGCTCCTCTCTCATCACACAAACCTTAATGGATTAAATCATATTTTTGACCCTCTCTGCGTAGTGCCGTTAAGCTCCCTCTCATCACACAAACCTTAAAGGATTAAATCATATTGTTCACCCTCGCTGCCGTGGTGCCGTTAAGCTCCCTCTCATCACACAAACCTTAAAGGATTAAGTCATATTTTTGACCCTCTCTGCGTAGTGCCGTTAAGCTCCCTCTCATCACACAAACCTTAAAGGATTAAATTATATTTTTGACCCTCTCTGTAGTGCCCGTTAAACTCCCTCATCACACAAACCTTAAAGGATTAAATCATATTTTTGACCCTCTCTCGTGGTGCCGTTAAGCTCTCTCTCATCACACAAACCTTAATGGATTAAATCATATTTTTGACCCTCTCATCTTAAAGGATTAAATCATATTTTTGACCCTCTCTGCGTTAAGCTCCCTCTCATCACACAAACCTTAAAGGATTAAATTATATTTTTGACCCTCGCCGTCGTGGTGCCGTTAAGCTCTCTCTCATCACACAAACCTTAATGGATTAAATCATATTTTTGACCCTCTCTGCGTAGTGCCGTTAAGCTCCCTCTCATCACACAAACCTTAAAGGATTAAATTATATTTTTGACCCTCGCCGTCGTGGTGCCGTTAAGCTCTCTCTCATCACACAAACCTTAATGGATTAAATCATATTTTTGACCCTTGCTGTCGTGGTGCCGTTAAGCTCTCTCTCATCACACAAACCTTAATGGATTAAATTATATTTTTGACCCTTGCTGTCGTAGTGCCGTTAAGCTCTCTCTCATCACACAAACCTTAATGGATTAAATTATATTTTTGACCCTCTCTGCGTAGTGCCGTTAAGCTCCCTCTCATCACACAAACCTTAATGGATTAAATTATATTTTTGACCCTCGCCGTCGTAGTGCCGTTAAGCTCTCTCTCATCACACAAACCTTAATGGATTAAATCATATTTTTGACCCTCTCTGCGTGGTGCCGTTAAGCTCCCTCTCATCACACAAACCTTAATGGATTAAATTATATTTTTGACCCTCTCTGCGTAGTGCCGTTAAGCTCTCTCTCATCACACAAACCTTAAAAGGATTAAATCATATTTTTGACCCTCTCTGCGTAGTGCCGTTAAGCTCCCTCTCATCACACAAACCTTAATGGATTAAATTATATTTTTGACCCTCTCTGCGTGGGTGCCGTTAAGCTCTCTCTCATCACACAAACCTTAATGGATTAAATCATATTTTTGACCCTCTCTGCGTAGTGCCGTTAAGCTCCCTCTCATCACACAAACCTTAAAGGATTAAATTATATTTTTGACCCTCTCTGCGTAGTGCCGTTAAGCTCCCTCTCATCACACAAACCTTAAAGGATTAAATTATATTTTTGACCCTCGCCGTCGTGGTGCCGTTAAGCTCTCTCTCATCACACAAACCTTAATGGATTAAATCATATTTTTGACCCTCTCTGCGTAGTGCCGTTAAGCTCCCTCTCATCACACAAACCTTAAAGGATTAAATTATATTTTTGACCCTCTCTGCGTAGTGCCGTTAAGCTCCCTCTCATCACACAAACCTTAAAGGATTAAATTATATTTTTGACCCTCTCTGTCGTGGTGCCGTTAAGCTCCCTCTCATCACACAAACCTTAAAGGATCAAATCATATTTGGTTCTTGATTCTCAGGAATTCCCATCTGAAGACCCACCTCTGCCTAGTGAACCACTGGAAACGGGTGAGGTAACGGATCCTGATGATGTGGTGCAGATTGCTGATGATGTGGTGGTGACTGTTCCTGATGATGATGAAGAGATGCCTGGCCATAGAACACGGGAGAGGCATAGCAGGTAATGTGACACTTCCTGTTTGTATCGTACCATAGCTGAAGTATTTAAACATTTGTTTGTGGTGGTGGATTGTTTGTTTGTGGGAAGGAGGGGGAAGGGGAAAATTTCTTGAATTTTATCCCCGAGCAATGACCTTCTCGAGTAAATATCATCCATGCAAAGAAAGCCTAACAATAGTTATAAGAGTTCAAGGTTTGTATAATTTTAGAAGCGTTAGATGATGCGTGAATGTCTATATCTTTAATGGTACTCAAACTCATCGGGAACAAACTGAAACTTCTAAAACCTACCAGAAAGATTAATTCCTCATAGGTTAATTAGACATATAAAACAAATAAAGGGTAAAATTATTTTCTTGAAGATATGACGTGCATTTTTTGATTGTAGGCTGTGTAAATTATAATACAATTTTACAGCTGTTTACCTTTGCAAGTTTTCTCTTGATTGATACAGATCCCACTCACCAAGAAAGAAACGATCCCGTTCCAGATCTCGTTCAAGGAGTCTTTCCAGGTCACGATCAAAGCATCGCCCCAAGAGGCGTCATCGTTCTCGCTCTAGGTCCAGAAGTAGATCTAGGAGAGGAAGGCGGTCAAGATCCCGGGAGAGGGAACGTGACAGGTCCAGGAGAAAAGACAGGGAGGATGACAAGAAACGAGACGATGAGAAGGACAGGAGGGAGAAGAGAGGGTTTCCATCAATCAGGGAGAAAAAAGCCACGGGTAAGTGAAAAAAGTTTTTCTTACTGTGAAAAGGTGTTTGCACCTGGACTGTTGCTATTCCTCATGGTTCCCTGTATCCCATTACAAAACCTGTAGCTTGATCCAGAAAGGGTGTAACTAACCAAATAGGGGCATTTATAAGGCATCAAGGCCAGGTTTGAGCTCAGGTTTGAGCTCAGGTTTGAGGGCAGGTTTGAGCTCAGGTTTGAGCTCAGGTTTGAGGGCAGGTTTGAGGGCAGGTTTGAGGGCAGGTTTGAGGGCTGGTTTGAGGGCAGGTTTGAGGGCAGGCTTTTCAATGTGTGTAAAAGAGAGTACAGCTCAAATTTGTTTATGTAAATTCTTTTAATTTCTGTCCTAAATTTCAGTCACTGAAAATCACCAAACTATTGCCTTGCTAAATTTTGATTGAGGGTATGAGGAGATTCAAAGCCTCTCTGTCATGTTCAAACCCCCTTCCTCTCCCCCTTCCCATCCCTTTCCTCTCCCCCTTCCCCCTCCTTCCCTTTCCCCTTCCCCTTCCCTTCCCCCTCCCCCTTCCCCCCAATTCAAGTACTGTCGGGGTAGGATTGAAAATCAACTTAACTAAAGGAAATGCATCGGTTTTTCTGTCGATGCCACAAAATTTCAGTTGAATTTTCAAAATTGATTATGATGAGGCCCTAAAATGATTTTGATGAAATGATTTGCTCACGTATGTTCAAATCCCATTAAATGTGTAGTAACTTAATTTTTGTGATCGTACGCGCATGTGTCCACTACTTTATTACAAAACATCATTCACATAAATCGCGTAACTAGTAGGGCTATCCAAAGGTGACTTCGTGCTTCGCGTTCACCTGATAAAATGACCCAAAGCACTTTAAAATTATGATAATAACAAATGAATGAAAAGTGTATGAGAAAACAGCCCTTCATCCAGTAACCTGTTCAATAATTACACTGCCAACATATTTTCTGATATATTTATTTCTCTCTCTGAAGGCCAATTTTTGTCCACAAATTCTATTGCGTAAATAAACTAGTTCATTTCGAAAGTTAAAAAAAAGAAAGTCATTTTATTGTAAAATTCTTGATATTGCAAGTTTTGTCGATAAAGAGATACGCATAAGAAGATGGAAGTGAATCTGTGTGTTGCATTATGTAAGAACAATAATAATGCTGATCCTCTTCTTTCTTACTCTAAATCAAAATTTTAAAAGTGCATATTTTGGAGCACAAAAGGTGTATAACTTTTTAGCCTAATAGGTACCATTGTACGTAATATCCTGATCAACAGACCTTTCATGCTGTGTAATTATTGTGAAACAAATTTCCACTTACTACATATAGCCTTACTCATTTTCTTCCTTTTTCCTAAAGATAGCGCCTATGTCCTTTAGTTTCGTGTGAATTGACCAGAATGAATGTTTTGAAGAGCTGTCCTGATTGCATTGGCAACTGGGTGGGGCAATAAGTTCAGTGAACCCTAGAATATAATGTTTGTGGCTAACAAGCTAGCTGGGCTCCTAGAAAATTGAGTTCACCCTATGCATATAATAGTGTAAAATAGTTTTCATTACCTATGATTCTATATTCAGGGCCATATTATACTTGTTAGGGCCGGAGGGCGGGACAATTATTGGGGCCGGTCTTTGCATCAATCTTGAGTAGAATTTGGGGCCGGTCTCAAACATCAAACTGGATTGAGGTAACTGACGAACCTGAGCAAATGTCATGATGAAAGTAATAAACAAGCCCAATGGCTCGATTTAGATTAAGACATCTTGATTCAGATTAAGACACCTTGATTCAGATTAAGACACCTTGATTCAGATTAAGACACCTTGATTTAGATTAAGACACCTTGATTCAGATTAAGACACCCTGATTCAGATTAAGACACCTTGATTCAGATTAAGACACCTTTATTCAGATTAAGACACCTTTAATTAGATTAAGACACCTTGATTCAGATGAAAACACCTTTATTTAGATTAAGACACCTTGATTCAGATGTAAACACCTTTATTTAGATTAAGACACCTTAATTCAGATGAAAACTCCTTTATTTAGATTAAGACACATTTATTTAGATTCAGACAACTTTATTCAGAACTGGAGATTAAGACACCTTGATTCAGAACTGAAGATTCAGACACTTTTATTCAGAACTGAAGTTAAAAGACACCTTGATTCAGAACTGAAGATTAAGACACCTTTATTCAGATTAAGACACCTTTATTCAGATTAGGACACCTTTATTTAGATTAAGACACCTTGATTCAGATTAAGACACCTTTATTCAGATTAAGACACCTTGATTCAGATTAAGACACCTTGATTCAGATTATGACACCTTTATTCAGATTAGGACACCTTTATTCAGATTAAGACACCTTTATTCAGATTAAGACACCTTGATTCAGATTAAGACACCTTTATTCAGAACTAAACATTAAGACACCTTGATTCAGATTAAAAACCTTTATTTAGATTAAGACACCTTGATTCAGATTAAGATACCTTTTTTTAGAACTGAAGATTAAGACACCTTGATTCAGAACTGAAGATTAAGTCACCTTTTTTCAGAACTGAAGATTAGGACACCTTCATTCAGAACTGAAGATTAAGACACCTTGATTTAGATTAAGACACCTTGATTCAGATTAAGACACCTTGATTCAGATAAAGACACCTTGATTCAGAATAAGACACCTTAATTCAGATTAAGACACCTTGATTCAGAACTGTAGGGAAATTGTATAATAAAATCTAACTCTGGTGTCATCCTGTTTATATTTGTCCCATTTCTTAGTTTGTTCTCTTACCATGTGGATGGGGAGGATTCCTAAGAATGTGAGTGAACCAGAAATCAACCATCTGGTGGAAGGGAATGGAGGATCTGGAATAACATCAATTGATGTAAGTATCAGTTTACTGGTTTGTCACTGCCGTTACAATCAATAATAAGGATATTTCATTGTAACTACAATTTACATATTGGTCAAAGGAGTATTAAAATTGAACATCAATCAGATTTTTTAAGCATGAACATATCACTTTTAGTTTTTTATTCCCTCACCAACGAAGTTTGTAAAGAGGGAATATATTATCTTTACCGTCCATTCGTCCACATCCATTATCCGACCTCTTGCATTGTTCAGCTACTGGGGAACAATAGAATTTAGCCCTTGAAAAGGAATTCCAACTATTCTTATGAAAACAAGTTTATATAAAGAAAAATCATGTTTTTAAAAAACTTGGAACAAATGCATTCCAAACTTGCATAGCAAGTAAAACGTTTGTTCTGGGATGAAAAAAAAGTTACATAATAGAGCTGATGACTGATTGGAATTTCTATTGAAGTGTCTTGGTAATGAATAGGGAAAAAACATTAAGTCTTCACTTGAATAGAATGGAAGCATAATAGAGTCCTGATAAACTCCAATTTAATCTGCAATGAATTTTCATTCTGATTTTGGTAGATAAATCAGCTCTATCTGGTTTTTAAGGGGAAAATGTTGAGCATGTTTTTATTGTGAGTTTCAGATTTAAGTTCTGGGGTGGGGAGGGAGCTGTGCTGCAATGGAATAAGTGAAGGTGTTAGTGAAGGTTATATTGAAGGTTGGAATGATTAGTTGGGGAAGAACATATTTGGTAGATTAGGGGATGGCAAAAGGTGGGTTGGGTAGTACGTGAAACGGATGGAAGGTGAATGGGACATGTTGGGGAATGGAGGTTTGTAGATTAGTGGAGGATGGCAGTTAAAGGGGGGATGGTAGGTGAATGGGGCATGTTGGGTTCATATTTCTTAGTGAGGGGATGGAGGAAAGAATGTCGGGTGGAAGATGACATAATGATTGGTATTGTAGATGTAGGAATTGGGATGAAGGTGGGACGGCGTGGGGGGCAGGATGGAATGAAATACGGGACAGGGCGAGATGGCATGGGGGACAGGGTAACATGTGGGACAGGTTGACATGTGCGACAGGTTGACATGTGGAACAGTGTGCCAAGGAATGTGTGATAGGATGTCATGGCATCTAGGATGGAGGGATGGCATGTGGGACGGTGACATGGCATGTGAAACAAGGTGGTGTCATGGCATGTGGGATGAGGTGGTGTCATGGCATGTGGGATGAGGTGGTATGGCATGGGTGCAGGGTGGGATGACATGTGGGACAGGATGGCATGACATCTGGGACAGGATGGCATGACATCTGGGACAGGATGGCATGACATCTGGGACAGGATGGCACAACATCTGGGACAGGATGGCACAACATCTGGGACAGGATGGCATGTAATGGAAGGCATCTGGATTTCAGGTGATGGCATGTGGGACAGGGTTGGATGGCATGCGGGATAGCATGAAATGGTCTGTGGAACAGGGTGGGATGGCACTTGGTACAAGTAGAGATGGCATGTGGGACAGGGTTGGATGGCATGTGGTATGGTGTGTGGTACAGGGAGGGATGGCATGTAGGACAGGGTGGAAAGTCATATGGTTGGATGCCATTCTGATTGCAGATATGACATATGGGTCATGCGGTGGAATGGCATCTGGATTTATTTAGATTGTTCTAGAATATTTTGAAAAATATGAAGAGGAAATTATCATTAAGTTTGTTAAGAAATTAATCATTTTAACCAGTTGGAGTTTTCAGATATATATTCAAATTTGTTATATCCTTTGTTGAGAAAGTGTCGTTTCTCATGTGTGTGTAAATTGTTTGCTTTACAGATTGTTGGTGCGAGAGGTTGTGCGTACATTTGTCTCAATGACAGGGCAGTTGCTGTCAAAACCATTGAGAAGCTAAAGTATGCCAGACTCAATGGAACTAACATTAAGGTATGTCACACTTACCCTTGGCAATATAGTGATATATTTATCTGTCTGAGAAATGTTGAATTTTGCAGTGTTCAATAGTTTTCATACTACCAGCATTACTGACATCAAAATTCAACTTCTCTATATACCATTTTAATTCATATGGTGTTTGTTTTTCACATTTGTAATGTCAGAAAGATGTCAAAATAATACATCAGCACACACATACATTATATTCTATGAGATGAATGTACCACTAGGGGTGGGGGAGGGGGCTAGATTGGCTTCTAAAGGGGGGATGAGAGCAGAGTTCGCATGTTATAATAACATGGTATCATCATATGTTTATTTATCATCTTGTATTATATCTCTGTAGTTACTCTTATGTATTTTTTTCTTTATTTGCTGCAGGGGGTCTGCTTTGTCAGTCCAACAGCTATTCAGACCTCCACCAATCATATTGTGTACCATACTACTTTGTTATATTAATGTGGAAATCAATCAGTTAAAACAAACACAAAAATGATCATCAAAGATGCATTTTAAGAAATGATTAATACACAAGGTACCGGTATTCTAAACAGGGGCACCCACATTGTAATCGCTAGATTACATTGCGTATGTCCAATAATGTAGCAAGAATCAAAGTAAATTGAATATTAATATTTACGATAATATCAATAGTTTTGGACAAATTATTAGCATTCTTCAAATAGGTATTAATGATGTAGTAAGAATCAAAGTAAATTGAATGTTCATATGTTCAATAATATCAATAGTTTTGGACAAATTATTAGCATTCTTCAAATAAAAGTATAGCTCAACCTGTAGTTGGAATTGATTTGAAAATTTCCCACATTTCTGAATAAAGGTGTCGAAAATCTTTCTATGAATAATCGTGACATAAATGATATGAATGTATTAAATACTCCTCTCTTTCGCACTTTAATGTACTATTAATCCTACCATTACACGGGGATGTTTGTAGAGTACATATTTACCATACAAACTGTTGCTTACTCAAGAACTGTTCAAAACTGCCGGAATCATAGATTTTTTCCAGCTCCGGCCTAACCCAAACTTCTATGTAATTTATGATTGATTCATTTTAAAAATATGGAATTTTCTTACAGATTGCTTGGGCCCCAGGAGTGGGAATGAAGGATAAAAAGTTCAAGGAGTATTGGGATGTTGATAAAGGTGTGAGCTACATTCCGTGGGAGATGCTCCCTAAGGACAGTGAACCCTTGGATGATTTCTTGGAAGGCAGCGTCTTTGACCCTGAAAGTCTCCCGGAAGATATAAAGAAACGTTAGTATTTTTGGTATAAATTTCAGTTCAATGGAGAGCTGTAAGTTTTGAACGGGAAGTGTGTACAAACATTTATAACATTCTAGTCATAATGAGTACATTTCTTAACATGTACGGGCATGGTGCATGGGGACTTCACTTGGGATATCCCCTAAAATGGGGAATAACTATCTGCCCTTCAGGTCTGGATCCTTCAAACACTTCATTAGTTCGGCTTTTCATAAGTCCGTTATTAATACTTGAATGCTAGACATATTAATTGCAATACTTTAAAATGTTACCTTATGGCATGGATATCAATTTATTTATTTTTTCTTTAGTAAATGTCCTTCTCAAGTATCACCTCTTCCAGGGGTTATAATTTAAATAGTACTTTCTCAAATAATACTGTTCTGTATCAGATTTCACCGTTCCAATGTTTTTGCCGATAACAGACCAGATTCCTTTAGTCAAAATGGGCTTAATTTACAAGTACTTTAATGGGTAATATGTGCAATTATGTATGCCGGTTATTAGTATTTACATGATGTAGCATCCAGCTGTGTACAGTCGTACACGTGCAAGCAGCCTTGCATATGTGTACTCATGATTAATTGCAGGCAAGATGGGAAAAGCTTTTTTTTACTGGAAATATTTATTTTTATGAGAATGTTGTGTGACAACATGCACTTTTGGTTTGAGCAGAAATCAAGTAATTGATCATTGATGCCACATTCTTGTGATATCGCGGAACAGTGATGTTTGAAAATTCACTGTTTCTGCATAAAAAGCACTGTTCTCGGAACAGTGGGAAATTCGACCCCTGGCGTCTACCTCGGCCTTCCTTTACATACTACTACAGAATTACTCACATTTTTAGACCTTGAAGCCATAAGACTGACCTTAATCTTCTTTGGCATTAGATTCAATTTAGTGTTCACCCAATTACTGCACAGTGCCTATGTGTTACCTCTCGTGTCCATTATGACCACAATTGTTCTCTCTGGTCTGTGGTTTTCAGTCGGGACCTCTATTGCCTGGATGTGTCTACTGCATTTTGCAAATTAAAGTGTTTTAAGGTATACTGATACATTGTTGTGTAAATACACAGTAAATTGTATTAATATCTTGTTTTTCATACACAGTTGTGACTGTACCAAAAGCAGTACAAGAACCTGCAAGTGAAGCTGCCAAAGCAGAAGATGAGAGCACTGCACCCCTGGACCAACCACCAGCCCAGCCACCAATACCACTGGCACCAGGGCAGCCACTACCTTCACCTGGTCAAATGCTGGCAGCACCACCTGCTCCCCTGCCTCTTGGAAATGGTCCTCCTGGACATGTTCCAGGCCCCCCTCCTGGACATGTCCCTGGTCCCCCACCTGGTATGCCTGGTGCCCCAGGATTACCGCCTCAAACTATACCAACTGTTCCTGGTCTGATGAGAATGCAGATGGTTTCTCGTGGGGTATTCCCCCAGCTTATGCAAGTTGGAATGAGATTCCCGCCAGGTATGGTACCAGGGCAGCCCTTACCAGGGGGCCTTCCTGCAGGATTAATACCTGGGCCTACAATTGAATCTAATCGAGAGCCAACACCCACTTCTGAAACCAGTCAACCGTCACTGGGAGGTTTGCCCGTCACCTCAGTACCATCCACAACAGCATTCAGTGCACTTATGAGACCAATACCACCAGCAGCTGGACAGATCCCATTCCAACCACGACCTCTCCCACCAGCTTCATCTGCAAATTTGCCAAGTCCACCTCCGCCAAGAATGCTGAATCCAGCTGGCCGTTTGGCAGGATTACTTCCTCCAAGGATTTCTGGGATTTCCTTGCAAGGAGCCCCGATTACTTTGAACACAAAACCTCCAGAAGCAGAGCGAAGGGGCGCTGAAAACTCTCCCTTTGGTCAAGCACTACAGAAGTTGATCAGCAATTTGCCTGGTGGCCGTGGGGGTACACCCTTGCAAGGACTCTTAGGTCATGCTAATTTAGCTATTGGTCAAGAAGAAAATGCCCGTGAGCCATCCCAAGGGCCCACTGATGAGGGTCCTCAAGAGTCAGATAATCCTGGAATGGTTCGACCAGGGATGCCTCCTGTTACCAGTTTAATGAGTGATGTCAATCAGTTTACAGGTGCTGCTTTGCGAATGGTGAGACCTATGATGCAACAACCACTGTTATCACGTGGAATCCCTCCGCAACTAATGAGGATGCCAGGAATGGTTATGCCACTTCAGCCAGGTCATAACATGCTCCGACTTCCTGGACAAGGTACAGCAGCTTCCTTGGCTGGTTTGAGATTTGGTTCACCTGGATTACTGACTTCAAGTGCGGGACCACTAAGAGGTCCAGCGGGATTGCTACCATCCCCGGAGATGTTCAACATTCACAGGCCAAGGTTACCTATAATTCCAACAATGGAGGACAGGCCAGGGAAGAATCCTGAGGATGTGGATGACAGAGTTATACCAGACTATGGACAGAACTCTCCTTTGCAAGATGAACCACCAGAACCCAATTCAAATGATGTAGAAGAAGAAAAGGGCAAGGACGGAGATGAAGACCTTAGAAAGAATGTGGATTTGGACCTTAGACAAGTTGATCTAGATTTGAGACAAGCAGAATTAGACTTCATGCAAAGAGACAGAGACATGAGAGAAGGAGACAGGGACATGAGAATGATGCCACGACTTCCTATTCCACCTTTTGGCATGTTCCCCCCCGGTGGACCAGGACCACGAGGATTGCCCGGTGGCCCACCAGGTGGTGCGCCTCCAGGCCCTCCACCGTTGTTTGGAATAAGAGGGCCTCCCGGAAGAATGGAACGACCACCGATGCCATGGGGTCCACCACATCCAAGGATGGGATTTCCCGGTCTCATTAGACCACCTGGCGGCCCTCCAAGACCACCTTTTAATATGGAGGGATGGGAGGATGATCAAGATTGGAGGAACAGGCCACCAATGCATGACCAGGACATGAGAATGGAAAGAGATGAAAGGGACTGGAGACCACCTCGACCATGGGAAATGGACGAGAGGTTCAACGAGAATAATGGAGGAAGAAACAGATGGGAGCGAGATGGAGACAGGGATATGGATAGAGACCGAGATAAGAGGGATCACGACAGGGATAGAGACAGGGATAGAGACAGGGATAGAGACAGGAATCGTGAAAGAGATAGAGGAAGAGATAGAGATAGAGACCGGGAACGAAGATGGGAGAGAGATGAAGATGACACTCGTGGAAATAGAGATCGAGATTATCGCAAAAGGCATGAAAGAGAAGATAAACCAGAAGAGGAAGAAGGTTCAATTTCCCTTGTATGGCCCAATATTCCTTGGAAAACTTTAAGCACTGATGATGATAAAGGAGGAAAGAAAAATAAGAAGAATAAAAAGAAGTCAAGATGGAGCACTACTCCAGAGGATGGGAAACCAGAGGATGAGTCAGAAGATAAAGGGAAGCAATTAGGAGCATTGGCACCTGTTGTAGAACCTGTCATTCCTCCAAATGGTGCTGGTGATCATGATGTGTCAGTTGCAGATGTGGACTTGAGAAAAGCCCCTCCCATCAAGCAAATTGAAGAGGGTCCCGTCGTGGAAAATAATTTGAGTAAACCTCCAATTCCAAAACTAGAGGTGCCTTTTACTAAAGTAGAAACCCCAGCAGCAAAAGATGAAGAGGTGAAGCTTGCGGCACCACCATTGGAGCCACCGCCATCACTACCAATGGAGCCACCCCCATCACCACCATTGCAGCCACCACTTGTTTTGAATGAGGACAGAAAAACACCATTGGTAGACCCTCCTGTTTTAAACAAGGATGATTTATTAAAAGAAGAACAAAATGTACCCATTGTTGAAGGACCTCCCCTAATAATTCCGGAAAATACAACAAAAGTGATTGAAAAAGAAATTAAACAGATAGAAGCTGTAGCACCCATTGTTACTAAAGTAGTACCCGAGTTGAAACCAATTGACAATGTGACTGATATGTTTTCACTCGATAACACACCAGTTTCAGGTTCAGCCACTACTAACAACACTGTACTAGCGTCAAGTGAGGAAGCAAAAACTGACACTGTTGTACCAATTATTACCCCAGATCCATCTTGATGGAGGCCTTATTGACCTTACCCTATGTATGGCTTATTGACCTTACCCCATGTATGGCTTATTGACCTTACCCTATGTATGGCTCATTGACTTTACCCCATGTATGGCAGGGGCTTTCAATTTTTGTGTATGATTAAATTGATTTGGTGATAATGACTGTCAAGTCTGTAGGGCATATTGACATAGCACTGTCTGGAATGTAAATGTGATATTTGTATATGTGTATGATTGCCTAATGTCAGGTTCCAGCCCACCTCTCCCTCACGTTGGTTACAGCTTCGATACCCATAGGTACTTCATAAAGATGGAAAAGATTCAGCAATATTTAGCCTGGAGTTTTTTCTTTCTTTAACAATTGTGTTAATGAACCAGAATTATGTGAATTACCCAAAATTGGACTTGTTACAAACAAACTGGGACCCAATTTTTAGCATGTTAGCGAACATATCTAACCTTGGATACCTGTTGGTTATTGACACAAACCTGCCATGATGCATATTTCCTATTCATTATTGTTGCAGCTAGTATCATGACATCAGAAAACTATGTTTCATTATCCTAATCTGACAGTTAAGAAAGTCATTATTTCTGTATTCTGCAAATCCTAGTTCTATTGCTTCATGTGAGGCTTTTGTGTAGTTTGAAACCTGGGTAAAGCTTAAGCTTGGACAAAACTGTCGGACAATGTCTTTGGCATAATCAAGTTTAAATACAACAATTGTTTTCAGTTGTCAAGTTGTTATAGACCTTATAACACCTGGATCGGCAATTTCTGGAAAACTAATTAAAATAATGTCACATGGCCGAAATTCATGTGTCCATAATGGACCAATCGTATACTGGGGAAATCTTATCGACCAATCAAATGCTGGGGGAATATTGGCCGTCTGAACAATTCACGCATGGTATGGAACCAAGTGTATAAAACAAATGCTTTCAAACGCATGCATCACTTGTGCATTGTACATGAAGGTAATATGCGCGTGCATTGCTGCTTACAAATACTCCTAACAAAACTGCAGCTGATCAGTTGGGTAACAAAGGGAAAATTCCCCCAGCACTTGTTTGGTCGAAGTACTGAAGAAATCACGCTCGACTAAAATCGGTTTGAAAAGATCTTTAGAGGATGGTTGTATTGCTTGGACAGCGGGAGGTGTGAACCACTCATTGCGCCGTACTTGCTATTTTATAAAACTTTATTTTTTATGATTAATCTGTGCAAAGAATAGTTTTCACAGCTGTAAACGTTTTTAATTATGATGCAGAGTAATATTTGTTTTATAAATAAAGGAAGAGAAATTTGATAAAAATAAGAAACTTGCTCACAACAAATGAACTTTTTCATTGTTTTTTTGTTGTAGTGTTAAGGTTGTTGAGCAGTATGTAGAATTTGTACATATGATCCTTACAATTGTATTTTGTTGCTTGTCTGATTGTTGCTGGTCCGATTGTTGCTGGTCCGATTGTTGCTGGTCCGATTGTTGCTGGTCCGATTGTTGCTGGTCCGATTGTTGCTGGTCCGATTGTTGGTGTCTGATTGTTGGTGGTCCAATTTCTGCCATTGGGGTGATATTTTGTTTCCCATTAACAATAAGTAAAAGTGAAGTTGTAAATAGGGGTGAAATCATTAGCTCTCACATCGCTATGAAGATGAGTTCATGATTAAAATCATTAACTCCTACATCGCTATGGAAATGAGTTCATGATTAAAATGCACTTGATATGAAGGTATTACATTAATATCGCATTGATGCATTATTCTTAAATTTCTCATCATGAGATTAAAATTTAATTTCTAGGGCACGAAATTAACAACCTTATTCTGTTGACTTCATAAGTGGAAGAAGTTTCTAAAACTGGTGTTTCTATAAACAGATGTCAAGTTTCTTGCAGTTTAGTTTTGTGAGAAAGAATTTTAGATGTTTCCAGTAGGCATTTTACTCTTTGTTCTTGACAGTGATGAAGTTTTTTTAATTTTATTTTTAAATATTTGTTTTTACAGATGTACAATATAGCTCCTGTTGCTCCTGATGAAACAAAATTTCTTTGCACAAAATGTTTTGTAGTTGACTAGATTGGCCCTCGAATGTTTTTATTTTCTAGTTTTCGAGAAAGGATGGAAAGATAACTTAATGGATTTGGCAAGAAATAGGTTCAGTGGATTTGTCATGAATAATTAAGCTTGAAATCTTACTTGGTTTTGTTCCAAGTATTAGGAATAATTAATTTTAGTTTAGTGAAATGAATTGGAACATTTTTTCCCTTGGGAGAAGAATTTATAGTAAGTAATTGGAACTGTATTTTGCTTTTCTTTGGGGTGGGGGAGTGGAGACAAGATTTTAGTATATATTTTAGTGTAGTCTTTTGTAAGGGATTAAATTTGGTGCCTAATTAGTAGCCAGTTCATATGCACTTGTATATATCACATTAAAAACCAGAAGGGGAAAATAGTTTTAAAAAGCTTTATCTGAACAGCCGGTACAAAAGTATACTTTTCTTTTTGACAATTCTGCGAGCAGTTATATGTTTGCTCAAAAATAGCATGTACATAGCAAAATTAGTTTAAAACTCTTCCTGTGAAATTCAAAAACCGATGAGATGAAACTAAGAACTTAATTGATGTCAAATGTCCTTCTAAGGTAGAGAAGATAACTCTAAAGTTGAAATGATTTACTTGGTTCGGGGATGGCTCGGTACTGGCCCTCGATTCTGTAAGTCTTGTGAAAAAAATTGAATGAAATTCTGCACCTTCCTTGCTGTGAATACTGTTCAAGGTTATTGGAGCTTTGTCGTTGCCAGATTCCAGACCAGGTGTGGACAGGTTCCCTTCGGACACCCATGCTTATTTGATGCGAGGGGATACTCGTACTGCTTGCACATGTTTTTTTAAATTATTTTTTTTTATAGTGTAATCAGTCTCGATCATTTGCTTGCGTTATTACTATTTTGCTCGAACAGGTCTAGTTGTGTCATACTCTAGACCCTCCAAAGTGCCCATTTAACCTATTCCCTGGTTTTTAGCAGCAAAAGCAGTTTTTAATATCACAATAATTGTCACAAGGAAGGTGTGATAGAAATAGCTTTGCATTCATTACTTTAGTTTCAAGAAATTCATTACTTTTAGTCAACTATTTTGTTGTATTATATAAAGGAAAATATGATTCTGTTGCATGATGAAGGGGCAAAGCTGTTTTGATTTATTGAATTATTACTTTTCATATTTAAAGTTTTTTAGCTAAAACAATTTAAGATGTAGAAAAGTTTATCTGGAAAGTGTCTCAAACAGAGACTTTAGGACGTCACAAGAGTCTCAAACTGAGACTGAAGACGTCTGGAGCGTGTCTCAAACTGAGACTGAAGACGTCTGGAGCGTGTCTCAAACTGAGACTGAAGACGTCTGGAGCGTGTCTCAAACTGAGACTGAAGACGTCTGGAGCGTGTCTCAAACTGAGACTGAAGACGTCTGGAGCGTGTCTCAAACTGAGACTGAAGACGTCTGGAGCGTGTCTCAAACTGAGACTGAAAACATCTGTGTCTCAAACTGAGACTGAAGACGTCATAAGTGTCTCAAACTGAGACTGAAGACTGGAAGGTATAATGTTTTGTGCATATATGTGATTTATTTGCAGGAAGACCTATATTCCAACGCATTAAAATGACAATCATTTCAAAGACCTGATCTTTCAACAGGAAAGTCAGGATGCATGGATGGACTAAGGGACTTATTTCTACACAGCTCAAATAATAGCATGCATGATATTGAATTAGGAACATTCATTTGCATATTTTAACCTTTCAATTATATCAGTATCAGATTGTTTGTTGTGGCATGTGGATGAATATGATTGCTTTCGTTTTTAGTTCCGGGTGAGCGTGTCTTTTTTAACCTCCTGTATTTTACTCAGTTTTACCTTTAATTGAATGATGAATTTCTAGATCAGGTGACTTCTATTTTATTGCAGGTACATTGTAGATTATTTGACAGTCCACTGACAGCTTGATCAATTCATGAATATAAAGTTGATAGTTATCTAATTCAGAGCAGAGACTAGCACTGGGGGTCCATCTCCTAAGGTGAGTTGGGACATGCGATGGCTGTTGGAGGGGTGGAACAAGTGTTTGACATTTTGCATGAAATCTGAGAATGTTGCCCTTCACATGGATCCTATTTTCAGGCATGTGAGTTTTCAGGGTTTTTTTTAACCGATATCAGTTAATAACCAATAGCCAGAAATTCAATTTTCCTCTGTACAAACTAAAAGAGCAGTAAAAAAGATCTGTTTTATAGATGATCAATTTCAGTTATGTATGGAGTTATGTACTCGTGTAATAGGGAAATGAAATGAATTAGCACCACAAATTAGGGAGTCCACTGGTCATGCCGGTGCAGAAGGCTGTCAAACTAAATTATAGGGAATGGTCAAGTGTTTGTATATTTTCTTGCCATATGGTATTAAGGGACACTATAGGTTACCACAGCTTGTTTAAAGCATGGAGATGCTTAAAGGCTGGAGATGCTTAAAGGCTGTTTCTAGATGTTGCTAGTATTTATCCATCAGCAATAAACATCCAAGTTTTCTCATTAAAGAGATGAAGACATTTACTTGAAAAAAGTTTCCAAGAGAAAAATTACCTTCCATTTAAAAAAAAATGGTTTAATATTAAAAGAAACTGTTTCTGTCATTGGCTACAGCCTACTAAAATATCAAGTGGCCAAGACTAGTGGCATTTGACCAGTGATTTACATGGAATGGAAGGGTTATATTTGGGGTAGAAAAAGTTTGTTGGGTAGCTAGGACTGGACAAGGCTTTAGTGGGCCACTTCACTGAAAATGGATTAGAATCTGAACTTCTGGGATGGGATACAAGACCAGTTAGTGGGGAATAGATTAATTGTACGAACCAAAAGATGTTGTGGTTCTGATTCTTCTTTTTCATAAGTTGATTGATTGGCAAAATTTTAATTAGCTGTCGTGTTATTGCATATCATGAAGTATTTGGTCCATAATACTTATTCGTAAGCCACACCCGCCGTGCAGATCAATAAACAAATCTAACCTGTCATTTGAGAGATTTTGTGTTTTAAGCCACGCCCACTGCGCATAATAATGAGATTTAATGTTTTATACCATGCGCATATGGACACCAGTTAACAACATCAAATATGAAACAACAAATTTTGTTAAAATGTGTATTTCAAGATTTTTACAGTAAGCCTTGCCCATTCAGTAATATGCATGACATCACCAAAAAACAATGGGGTGCATCTATGAACCATGAGCTACCTGTGTACCATATATGATATGGATCCACTTTAACGTTCTTGAGATGTGTTTACAAGCTTTATTTGGCAAATTAGGCCCCACCCGCTGCACATAAAACAGATTCTACGTTTTACATAAGCATGTAAACACTAGCTAACAACATTGTTATACCACATATGAAACAAAACGGACATGCGGTTGAAATTGTGCATTTCAAGATTATTTAAGTTTAGCTCCACCCACTTATTAATATGCATTAAATCACCAAAATTAATAGGGCACATCTGTAGACCATGGGTTACATGGTACCCCATATGACAAAAATCCAACCTGTCCTGGAGATTTTGTGTTTGCTTTATTTGGCAAAACACTATAAGCCCCACACTGTGCATAATGAGATACAACATTGTTATACCATGCATATATATATGCACCAGCCAACATACCAAATATGAAACAAAACAATTTATACATAGTGTCCTGCCCACTCATAAATAGGCATGATATCACCCAAAACAATAGGGCACATCTGCAAACCATGGGCTACATGTGTACCACATATAACATGAATTCAATCTCGTTCTGGAGATTTTGTGTTTACAAGGTTTATTTGGCAAAACCACTTTAGGCCCCGCCCACTGCGCATAATGAGATTCAACGTTTATGTCATGTGCATATGGACACCAGCTTACAACATAATGCTAAATACGAAACAAAATGTACATACGGTTGTGAAATATGTGCAATTCAAGATTTTTACCTTAGGCCCCACCCAGCTCATTAATATGCAGGACATCACCCAAAACAATAGGGTACATTTGCGGACCATGGGCTACATGCATGTGCACCACTTGATATAAATCGAACCTGTCGTTTTGGAGATGTGTTTACAAGCTTTATTTGGCAAAACCACTAAGCCCCGCCCACTGTGCATAATAATGAGATTCAACGTTTTTATGCCATGCGCATGTGGACACCAGCTAACAACATGCCAAATATGAAATAAAATGGACATGCGGTTGTTAAAATGTGCATTTTTTTACCTTAAGCCCTGCCCACTCATTAATATGCATGACAACGCCAAAAAAATAGGGTACATCTGCGGACTATTGACTACATGTGTACCACGTATGACATAAATCCAACCTGTCGTTCTAGAGATTTTGTGTTTACAAGCTTCATTTGGCAAAACCACTTTTAAGCCCCGCCCACTGCATATGATAAGATTCAACATTTTCATACCATGCGCACATGGACACCAGCTATACCATCGTACCAAAAACAAAATAGACATACGGTTGTTGAAAAATGTGCATTTCAAGATTTTTATGTTAAGCCCCGCCCACTCATTAATTTGCATGACATTAAAGACAATAGGGCAACATAACCAAAAACAGTAGGGCACATCTACCAACCATGGGCTACCTGTATACCATATATAATATAAATCCCACTTTACCATTCTTGAGATAACGTGTTTACAAACTTTGCATCACAAATATACGCCTTCATAACCGCATAGGTTCCTGATGCTATCGCATTGGCACCAAAAAGGACGGGGCTGATACACCAGTTGTAGTGGGGTTGTCAAATCAAACCTTAAATGTGTTTAAAAAAATTAAAAACTAGACCAGTAACTAATGTCATGGTTTGCAAACCCATGCAAATTGACACGCATATCACATGACCTAGCCAATTATAAAAATGGCATCTCACAGTAAGTAACACAGGCATCACACTTAATGTCCCACATGACATTTCATCCCTTGTCTCGCATGACATTTCATCCCTTGTCTCGCATGACATTCCATCCCATCCCTTGTCTCACATGACATTCTACCATATCTCCCGCATGGCATCTCACCCCATCCCTTGTCCCACATGGCATCTCACCCCATCCTATGACCTACATGGCATCCCACTCTATGGAATGCATCCCATGTCCCACATGGAATCCATCCTATGTCCCACATGGAACCCATCCCATGTCCCACATGGAACCCATCCCACCATGTCCCACATCCCACAAAGTATCACATGACATCCCATGCTTTGTCCCATATGGTATTCTACCATATCTCCCACATGTCATTCCACCATACAGTATGTCCCACATGGCATCCCACCCTATGAGCCACATGGCATCCAACTTTATGAGCCACATGACATCACACCCTATATCCCACATGGATCCCATCCTACATTATTCCAATCATATGTATGTACCACATGACATCCCTTCCTATGTCCCACATGGCATCCTATGTCCCACATGGCATCCTGTGTCCCCCATGGCATATCCCACCGTATGTCCTGCATCAGTAGCTTCCCACTCCATGTCCCACAAAGCATCCCACCTTATGTCTTACATTCTACATGGTATCCCTCCCAATGACATCCTACTTACCTGACATCACATCCCATGACCTCCTACCTTATGTCCCACATGGCATCCCTCCGTATGTCCATATGCAGTCACATCCTGTCACAACATACTAAATAAAGTCTGGTCAGTACATATACTGTAGCAACTTTATGCAAATGACCACAATAATAAAGGCGGAGTTTAATAATCATGCCTAATACAACCATTGGTGCCCAAATATTTTGAAGGATTTTAATCTCCAGTGCTACGAGAGTGACGCTTGAGGATCTCTGAAGAATATTAGAAAATTATATCATTTTAGTTATTTTCTAAGGAAATATCAAATGTTTTGTAGACTTCTTAAGGAAACCATTCTTCAATCTTAAGAGTCTCTGAAAAACTTTACACATTTTATATGGAAATTCTAACCTTCCATGAAGATATTTGAAGAAACTTAACTTTTTCTGAGGAAATCTGAAGAAACTAACATTTTCTGAGCCGGGAATTCTCAAAAAACTTACATTTCTGAGAAAATCTCAAGAAAAACTGTGGACGGCCGGAATCGCCATTACATAGCTTTGAATTATGCTTCACATGCGAATCAAAACATTAGGGCTAGCCGGAGGTTACATTTGATTTGGAATCCAAACGATGAGGCAAGTGTCTTAATTTTGGGTGTAGGCAGGTCACATGTGAGGACTGATTACTAAATGGGGGCACGACTTATTTACTCGGGTTGGTATGTCGCCTTAGTACTGGGAGGTCAGAATGTTTCATGTTAATGAGAGGATTGATTACTAAATGGGGGCACAACTTATTTGCTCAGGTTGGTATGTCACCCTAGTATTGGGAGGTCAGAAAGTTTTATGTTAATCAGATCAAATTAAATAAGGAACACCAATGTTTTGACATCTGTGGATATTAACAACACGACATGTATAGGCAACATGTAATATATTTTAAACTAAAAACAATGAAAGGGCAGATGACATCTGGACAGTAAAAAATTAAAATTTTACAGGGTTTCAAATATACATCATCAAATTTCAAAAATTATAATATTTTGAGCTGTCGGCCTTATCAAACACCCAGTGGTGTATGCACGGGCACCTTCTCCAGCATTGCAATCACCCCTCAAAATATTGTCAATGTATTCACTTTGGACTAATTCTTTTTCAATTTTGGACCAAAACTCTCAACCACAAATCGTGAAGTTTGAACCAAAATCTTCAACTTCAGGCCAAAACTGTACAATCATGTATTTTGTGGTGTTAAAGCATCACCAAAAAAAAAGAAAAAAAAAAGCATACTATGTGTATTATTCAAAATAAGAACTTTCGGAAAGACAGTATGCTCGACTACTTAAAGTTAGTATAGAGAATGGGCTTACAGGGGGAAGTATATACAGAAATCGGGTAGCAGGGGCAGATGATTTCAAATTACTTGAGCTTTGAAAGATGCACTTACATTTTCATTTGCACTACAAGCTTAAAAATATCTTTAGAGTTTTCCTAGATATTTTTAGACAAAAAAAGCTTAACTCAGAAAACATGTAAAACCTAGCAGTCTTTACAACTACACCTCTTTTCAATAGTTCTATCAATTGAATAGCAAAGAAAGGAGAGGCACTGACTTGCCAATGTCAATAAAAGAATGTCATTCAACCCCCTTTCAAACCTGTAACCCCTGCCCCTACCCCTTCCTCAGCCCCCACACACTCCCAGAACTAGATTGTAAAACAACTTCCAATTTAAGAAAATATGTGTCAAACAAAGTCAAGCAGCATGAAAAATGTACAACAACATTAAAACAAAATTATGCGAAACAATATTGCTTTACGTATGACAAACTAGATATTGGAAATGATACAAATCCTCCAACCGCTAATAATGCATATTGCAGACTTGTCCCACATTCCAACCCAACCTGTCCCAAATGTCATCCCACATCTATACTCCATGCAATCACACCTGAAAACCAGATACTGTATGTCAATCCACCACTTGCATGACCCACATACCATCACAACTGAAATCCAGACGACATCCCACCACATGCCATTCTGCCCTGTCCCACATGTTGACCCTCCCTGTCCCACATGTTGACCCTCCCTGTCCCACATGTTGACCCTCCCTGTCCCACATGTTGACCCTCCCTGTCCCACATGTTGACCCTCCCTGTCCCACATGCCCTCCTGTCCCACATGTTGACCCTCCCTGTCCCACATGTTGACCCTCCCTGTTCCACATGCCGGCCCGCCCTGTTCCACATGCCGGCCCGCCCTGTTCCACATGCCGGCCCGTCCAGTTCCACATGCCGGCCCGTCCAGTTCCACATGCCGGCCCGTCCTGTTCCACATGCCGACCCGCCCTGTCCCACATGCCGACCCGCCCTGTCCCACATGCCGACCCGCCCTGTCCCACATGCCAGCCCGTCCAGTTCCACATGCCAGCCCGTCCTGTTCCACATGCCAGCCGTCCCTGTTCCACATGCCTGCCCGTCCTGTTCCACATGCCAGCCCGTCCTGTTCCACATGCCAGCCCGTCCTGTTCCACATGCCAGCCCGTCCCTGTTCCACATGCCAGCCCGTCCCTGTTCCACATGCCAGCCCGTCCCTGTTCCACATGCCAGCCCGTCCTGTTCCACATGCCAGCCCGTCCTGTTCCACATGCCAGCCCGTCCTGTTCCACATGCCAGCCCGTCCTGTTCCACATGCCAGCCCGTCCTGTTCCACATGCCAGCCCGTCCCGTTCCACATGCCAGCCCGTCCCGTTCCACATGCCAGCCCGTCCCGTTCCACATGCCAGCCCGTCCTGTTCCACATGCCAGCCCGTCCTGTTCCACAGGCCAGCCCGTCCTGTTCCACAGGCCAGCCCGTCCTGTTCCACAGGCCAGCCCGTCCTGTTCCACAGGCCAGCCCGTCCTGTTCCACAGGCCAGCCCGTCCTGTTCCACATGCCAGCCCGTCCTGTTCCACATGCCAGCCCGTCCTGTTCCACATGCCAGCCCGTCCTGTTCCACATGCCAGCCCGTCCTGTTCCACATGCCAGCCCGTCCTGTTCCACATGCCAACCCGTCCTGTTCCACATGCCAACCCTTCCTGTTCCACATGCCAACCCTTCCTGTTCCACATGCCAACCCGTCCTGTTCCACATGCCAACCCGTCCTGTTCCACATGCCAACCCGTCCTGTTCCACATGCCAACCCGTCCCCACATGCCAACCCGTTGTTCCATATTCCTGTTCCAACCAGTCCTGCCAACCAGTCCTGTTCCACATGCCAATCCACCCTAACATGCCAACACATCCTGATCAACATATCCCACTGCACCCTGCCCTACATACAATTCCATCCTGTCCCACATGACATCATCCTAATTCCTTCAGCTATTTTATCATCATGTCATCTTCTACCCACATTCTGCTTATTGTTTATATTTCCCAAACCCCTAATTTAACATTCTTTAGAAGCAAGGAAATGTTTATTTGCTTCTTTATTCATGACAATACAAACATTTGTATTGCTATTTATGTCAGGAATGTCAATATCATAAGAAACTAGAAATGTGAAGTTAGTAAGTCATAAGCTATATATTTTTGATTTCAGGTCAAAGATACTGCAGCAAATGCACACTATACCTCACCATTAAGTGTGAACAATGCTCTTCACATATACTGTATGATCATTTGTTTATGCAAAATCATCATACCCACTTTAATTAAAGAGATACTACATATACAAATATTTTCATTGCTATGCAAGGCTAATTATGCACACACAATCTTCCAATCATGCTCAACTGAACAGTACCAATGCTGTCTACCACTGAGCCTAATAGCAACTTATTATCTCAGGTTATATATTTTGTACAAGTATATTGTTATGCAAATAACCTACTTAACATGCACACTAC
The DNA here is from genome assembly GCA_020152595.1 of Chiridota heheva. Classification (NCBI taxonomy): domain Eukaryota; kingdom Metazoa; phylum Echinodermata; class Holothuroidea; order Apodida; family Chiridotidae; genus Chiridota; species Chiridota heheva. Next base: position 202,820 of record JAIGNY010004569.1, on the reverse strand, counting down.
ACCTCACCATTCTCATAGACAATGCTTTTCACATGTATGCTCATTTGTGTAAAACAAAATCCCCACTTCCACTCCACTTTAATTTAAGAGAGATCATAGATACATTTTCATTGTTATACAAATAAGCTAATTAGTATGCATGCATACACAACCCCCAATCATGCTTATTTGAACGTCCTCTATGCCTGAAACAAGTACCTAGTCCAAGGTTAAATATTTTATGCAAGTCTATTATTATGCAAATAATCTAATTAATATGCACATTACACCTCACCATTAAGTGTAGACAATGTCCTTCACATATATGTGTGTAAACAAAATTCCCACTCCCACTTTAATTAAGGAAATATCATAGATACAAATATTTTCATTGTTATACAGATAAGCTAATTGGTATGCACACACAACCCCCAATCATGCTTATTTGAATAGTACTATCCTCTACAACTATGCCAAGTCACATGAATGTACACCATTCATAAGTTACGAAAACGTTTAACCAAAATGTTTTAACCTGACAAATATTTTTGTTATGCAAATAAGCTAATTAGTATGCACACACATCCCTCCAATAATGCTCATTTAATCAGTGCCCATGTCATCTACCCCTATGCCAAGTCATATGAACTTAATGTACACCATTCATAACTTAATAATAGAAAACTTCAACCAAAACTTTCTTCACCGGATGCCGATGCCGGGGGTAGTAGAAAAGCTCTACTATTCTTTAAATAGTCGAGCTAAAAACTTGTTACGATTTTAATACTCATTGCCAAATTAAGAAATAACTACATGTCAATCTAAAGGAGACTAGTCTTGACATTACCTTATTTTATACAATAAAATTAAAAGAATTTTCTGATCAAGTTTCATACCCCGCAAAGTAATCTCACACATTGTTATTATTATAAACTTAAATGCCACTAATATGTGAGTCTACATTTTGATTTTAAAACTTACAGCAAATGTCATCAGCCCAGCAGGAAGTTGCCTTGTAGAGATAAAAGTTTTCTGGCTTAGGAAAAATAGTTTTCCCAATTTTGTAAAAGTCAATAAAATTTTGTGTACAATTATGTACTGTAAAACTGTAAATACCAAAGGTTGTATTTGTCCAAAATGAGCCATGCAAATTTCAACTTTTGCTGCCCACCTTTTCTCAAATAAGAGCTGTAACCCGTCCGAGCAAGGTAAGAGCTGTAACCCGTCTTAGCAAGGTAAGAGCTGTAACCCATCTTAGCAAGGTAAGAGCAATAACCCGTCTGAGCAAGGTAAGAGCTGTAACCCGTCTGAGCAAGGTAAGAGCTGTAACCCGTCTTAGCAAGGTAAGAGCTGTAACCCGTCTGAGCAAGGTAAGAGCTGTAACCCGTCTGAGCAAGGCAAGAGCTGTAGCCTGTCCGAGCAAGGTAAGAGCTGTAGCCTGTCTGAGCAAGGTAAGAGCTGTAGCCTGTCTGAGCAAGGTAAGAGCTGTAGCCCATCTGAGCAAGGTAAGAGCTGTAGCCTGTCTGAGCAAGGTAAGAGCTGTAACCCGTCTAACAAGGTAAGAGCTGTAACCCGTCTAACAAGGTAAGAGCTGTAACCAGTCTGAGCAAGGTATGAAGCTGTAACCTGTCTGAGCAAGTAAGAGCTGTAACCCGTCTGAGCAAGGTAAGAGCTGTAGCCCATCTGAGCAAGGTAAGAGCTGTAACCCGTTTGAGCAAGGTAAGAGCTGTAACCAGTCTGAGCAAGGTAAGAGTTGTAGCCTGAGCAAGGTAAGAGCTGTGACCAGTCTTAGCAAGGTAAGAGCTGTAAGCCGTCTGAGCAAGGTAAGAGCTGTAACCCGTCTGAGCAAGGTAAGAGCTGTAACCCGTCTGAGCAAGGTAAGAGCTGTAACCCGTCTGAGCAAAGTAAGAGCTGTAACCCGTCTGAGCAAGGTAAGAGCTGTAACCCGTCTGAGCAAGGTAAGAGCTGTAACCTGTCTGAGCAAAGTAAGAGCTGTAACCTGTCTGAGCAAGGTAAGACCTGTAACCTGTCTGAACAAGGTAAGAGCTGTAACCTGTCTGAACAAGGTAAGAGCTGTAACCTGTCTTAGCAAGGTAAGAGCTGTAACCTGTCTTAGCAAGGTAAGAGCTGTAACCTGTCTGAACAAGGTAAGAGCTGTAACCTGTCTGAACAAGGTAAGAGCTGTAACCTGTCTTAGCAAGGTAAGAGCTGTAATCTGTCTTAACAAGGTAAGAGCTCTAACCTGTTTGAGCAAGGTAAGAGCTGTAACCTGTTTGAGCAAGGTAAGAGCTGTAACCTGTCTGAGCAAGGTAAGAGCTCTAACCTGTCTGAGCAAGGTAAGAGCTGTAACCTGTCTGAACAAGGTAAGAGCTGTAACCTGTCTGAGCAAGGTAAGAGCTGTAACTGGTCTGAGCAAGGTAAGACCTGTAACCTGTCTGAGCAAGGTAAGAGCTGTAACCTGTCTGAGCAAGGTAAGAGCTGTAACCTGTCTGAGCAAGGTAAGACCTGTAACCTGTCTAAACAAGGTAAGAGCTGTAACCTGTCTGAACAAGGTAAGAGCTGTAACCTGTCTTAGCAAGGTAAGAGCTGTAACCTGTCTTAGCAAGGTAAGAGCTGTAACCTGTCTTAGCAAGGTAAGAGCTGTAACCTGTCTTAGCAAGGTAAGAGCTGTAATCTGTCTGAACAAGGTAAGAGCTGTAACCTGTCTGAACAAGGTAAGAGCTGTAACCTGTCTTAGCAAGGTAAGAGCTCTAACCTGTCTGAGCAAGGTAAGAGCTCTAACCTGTCTGAGCAAGGTAAGAGCTCTAACCTGTCTGAGCAAGGTAAGAGCTGTAACCTGTCTGAGCAAGGTAAGAGCTGTAACTGGTCTTAGCAAGGTAAGACCTGTAACCTGTCTGAGCAAGGTAAGAGCTGTAACCTGTCTGAGCAAGGTAAGAGCTGTAACTGGTCTTAGCAAGGTAAGACCTGTAACCTGTCTGAGCAAGGTAAGAGCTGTAACCTGTCTGAGCAAGGTAAGAGCTGTAACTGGTCTTAGCAAGGTAAGACCTGTAACCTGTCTGAGCAAGGTTAGAGCTGTAACCCGTCTGAGCAAAGTAAGAGCTGTAACCCGTCTGAGCAAAGTAAGAGCTGTAACCCGTCTGAGCAAGGTAAGAGCTGTAACCCGTCTGAGCAAGGTAAGAGCTGTAACCTGTCTGAACAAGGTAAGAGCTGTAACCTGTCTGAGCAAGGTAAGAGCTGTAACCTGTCTGAGCAAGGTAAGAGCTGTAACCTGTCTGAGCAAGGTAAGAGCTGTAACCTGTCTGAGCAAGGTAAGAGCTGTAACCTGTCTTAGCAAGGTAAGAGCTGTAATCTGTCTGAACAAGGTAAGAGCTGTTACCTGTCTTAGCAAGGTACAGACAAAATAAGTTTCTGAGAAATATGCATTGACACTTCTAATACCGCCTGGGTGGTTCACTGATTTTAAATCAACTGAGGTGATTTGTGCAGCAACAATGATTGATGGACCATTTCTCATAAGGAACGATATTGCTTCATCCAGCCCGTTAAACGTCCATCTGGATTATAGGAAAATAACAATATTGGGCGAAATTGAATGGTTTTCCCTAAAAATTGAAGATATTCAGTCAAATATTAGATGTAAGTCAGTATGATATGGTTTGGTTTAATGAGGTTGAACAGCACCGCGACAGTCAAACAAACGTGCCAGGAGGGTGTTAAATAATTAAGGTCCAAACATCAGGAAAGAGATGATTGGAAAAGAATGGAGAGAAGTGAACATTTTAGAGGAAATAAGTTGTTAAAGTAAGTTGTAGAAATATGATATGGACACACCACAAGTATTTTCTTTTTATAATATGACTTGAATCAGATTATTGTACAATATTCTGAAAGGCAGAAACCTTCAATTTTGAGAGAATATTTTCGGCCAATATTGTTGTCTCCTGTTATAGTATAATAAGAACACATTGAGAGGAAATTGGTACAGGCAATTGTATTACGTTGTGCATTAGGATTTTCTCAAAATAAGTTACAAATCAAACAGGATACTGTGTCTAATAGTACAATTAGAAGGATAGTCAAATTAAGCAGCTAACAGTTAACTGGTTTACATACTTAATTATAATATGGGCAAAATTGGTCCTTGATTTACTTTTAATTCCGTTGTGCAAACCAATTCAGAACTATTTTTTCCAACTTAAGCCTACAATATCCCAGATCAAATATTTGAACTTAATTCAGGGATTAGTCGAATACGCTTCCTCTCAGCAAAGTATCAAAACTTGTACAAAATTAATATTTCCCCAGTTGTCCTGAATGAATATTTCCCGTTGTCCTAAATAAATATTTCCCGTTGTCCTGCCTAATAAACAACACAAGATGTGTTATTTCGCTATTACTACTAATTTTAAAAGCTATCCTGATAATAATCTGCAGAACTTATGAGTTATTAATTTTGCATATATAAAAAAAAAAAGGAAGCTTTAGAAATATCCATAACATGCTGTGTTAAAAATCAATAATCTGGCAAAATTAAGCTTTTTTGATAAATCTTCTTCAAAATATATACATCATTTGTCTTACAAATGGGCAAACAGATAGAATTACATACACAAAAATCAGTACATGATAATGCCAAAATGGAAAACACACTCCACTAGTGAATGAGAATGATACAAAATACCTAGCTTCAAATCTCCTAAGAGAATGTAATTTGGAAATGTGTATCTATTTATAGGTTTTAATTCTCATTCCACATGATCATGGTCAGGTAGAACATGGCAATCCTTTTCCAGTTCAAAGTTAATGAATGTTTAAGGGCTGAGAGCCAGAAAGTGAGGGGCATTTTCCTTGAGTCTCAAGAATATTTGAAGACACTTTTAGTGCATGTCATGTCATTTCAAAATTTGCTTGACTTAACAAGAAACACATCATTACATTTCAACCGAGAGCTCCATTAACAAAGACTCCATTAACAAAGACTCCATTAACAAAGACTCCATTAACAAAGAATCTAAGCATTCAGTAAGCAAACAACATGATGAATATTCAGCTAAGCATTCAGTGAGCAAACAACATGATGAATATTCAGAACTGTTCAATGGATGAGAGTTTAATCTAATAGTCCCATAGAAAATTATAATGCATATGTGTTGTTTTTTTCTTCTGATAAACCAAAGAGGACTGAATTTGTTAAATTAGGAATAAAAGAAATATGATGATGATGATGATCTGGCTAAAAATAATGATTTGAAACCCAATTGAAGACGGAGGTGATAAATGTGGTGTGTCTACTTCTTGATGCCAATAACACCACAGGCAGCGCGTCCACCAGCGTTCCCAGTGGTCAAGCTCTGCTCATGTCCGCCCTTGCCGAGATCATCAACACCCTCATGTACCTGCAGGAAAATCGAAGAAAAGATCAAAATATTGCACATAAAATATAAGAGTAAAAAAATAGATTATATACAAAAGATTAGTCTACTCTTTCATACATCATAACTTTGATCGATCAATTGAAATGATCAATTTTGATAGGATTTTGCTATTTATTTGATGAACTTTAAAGTACATACAGGCTGTCAATCACCATTCCACCCCACACCCCCTTCCCAAAGTAGGTTGTATTTACAACAATGTAGGAAATTTACCTCAACTAGTCAATATACCATCAATACATAGAAATCAGCCTTGTTGGAGTTTTTTTTTTAATTCATGAAGTGAATATGTCATGAAGTGAATATGAACTTTGACATACTATTTAGGAATAGTACCAATATTAACATCCAACCTGGCCATCATAAGATCTGTCTCTCATAAGGTTATTATGGAATAAACACAACCATATTTGTCATCGTTAATTAACTGCTATACCTGTCAGTCACAGATCATTATGGCAGCCCAGGACACCCAGCAATCATGTCAAAGGCCAATTTTCACACCATATGCTATTTGGCCAACCAGTTTTCATATTTGTACTCCACATAATGTTCAAACATAAATTCTCAGGAAAATAGTTTCTCCACAAATATCCACTATGCAGTATGGCTGTGCTGATTATGCAGTATGGCTGTGCTGATTACACTGGTAAATGTTAAAGTTTAAACAAAAGAACCTTTGAAATAACTGATGAGCCAAATAAATTGTGGAAAGAAGAAGAAAATAAATTGCGTTATGTTTCAAAGTGGCTGAGATTTCAGCGTGCTTCGGAAAAATCGTGCCCAATTTCCAGATCATTGTAAAACAGTAGTTGTAATCAGTCGGTTGGAATTTGTTTTCTCTCTCTAGCTGCCAATGCACTTTTGAAACTTGTGTGGCGGGGTCAGGAATAATGGAAACATTCCAAAATACTTACAAGACATGGCAGCAAGACATGGCAGCAAGACATGGCAACAAGACGGCAAATTTATTTGATATTTATTTCTGAATCTGATTGAATAATGTTCCAACCATGGATCATTATTATGTAACTTAACCCTTACTCTCCCAGCGTCACGGTGACCGTGACGCTTACGATCCCTTTTCCAAAAAAACATTTGAGTACCTTCCCAAAATCCTATAGAGCTGCAAATAAGTTCATTCAAACCAGATTGAATAGATTTGTCATAATATGGTTATTTTGTTGGGGGGTTAAATTAAAAAAAATTGAGTAAAATCGTTTTAAAAAAAAGAAAAAAAGAAGATTACGACGAATGTCATACATGAATATTTTTTCAATTTGTTTTTTCCAGGTAAAGTATAAAGATAGTTTGAATTATTGGTTGCTACACGATTTTTACTTGTACTTGGTCAATGTTTGTGTTTTTTTGAAGAAAATATGCCAAAATTTGTGATTTTCAAAAAAAAATCATAAAAACCGGCCCAAATATTGTATTGGAATTTTTAAAATCTCTACGGGTAGAGGAGAAATAGATCGTTCAGACGAACTATTACAATAACAGATGCACCTCCTCTACATGCCTAAAAGGTCTCTGATGATGACGTCAATTCGCGCCTTTTTTTTTTTCTTCGCACATTCGATACAACAAACTGGCGAGATACAACGTCGAACGTGCCTTCCGACTCCTATGTTTTCTTCAGAATAATGATGATTCAGAGGGGTCGAAAGGTACTTCTGAAGAAGATGTACCAGAACTCGACCAGATTGAGGAAGAGGAGAATATAGAGCCTGCTGAGATGGATAGCGATCTGTTCCAAATTACGGAGTTGGTGAGTGTTTTCTTCTAAAAATAGCGAAAGTACTACATTGTAAATGTGTAGTAATAAAATAAGGCTTATAGAATTCTAATGATAAATTAGCGGGGATTTTTTGCTTGTTACGATAAACAAGTAAAAGGGACACTTAAATCACATATAAAAAAAGGATTTAGGTCCTTTCTATAATAGCCCGGATGAAACAAATGAAAGCTGAACCCCAATAATAACATTTCTAAATGGACTGAAATATATGTATTTCCCAATGGCAAAATTGTAAATTTAGGCCTACTGAAATATGTGTATTCCCAATTTCACAAAATCCAAGTTCCATTATTTCAGGGGCCGAAATCACAATTTTATGGGGGAAAGTGGAGTAGGGGTCCCATGTTAGAGCAAAATATACATGTTGGGGGTGCCCCAGGTCCATTTAGAGGAAAATGCTTGTATACAGGCCTAGTACCGGTACATTATTTTGATGCCCCATTTTTGGGACCATGATCCTTTTCCCCTCCCCTGGCTATGCCACTGTTGTGGTAATGACTAGATCGATAAAACAAACATTTTGGACCCCTGTATGTACCCCGGCTTCCCGGCTGTAAAAGTCTGTCCCAAAATTGTGGGGCGGTTACCACAAAAACATGTTATGGGTTAGGTTAACAGTTAAACCGATAACATGTTACAATAACATGTTATGCGATAACATGTTATCGATAACATGTTATGCGATAACATGTTATCTTAAAGAGGACGAGGGCGAGCCGCTACTAGAAACCACAATAACATGTTATGCGATAAGATGTTATGCATATGCTTAAAGAGGACGAGCCGCCCTCTACTCCCCAACCCAAGATGAAGAGGGACAGACCGTTGAAGATGAGCCCAGGCCCCTCTTCCAGGCCTTCCGCTGCAGTCTCGCCACCATCACCACTCAAAGAAAATCCGACTGCAGCGTAAAAAGCTGCCTTCGAAACCAGGGAGGAAGAGCGGAACGCTCGGCTGCAGGAGATACAACGGTCGAAGGGTCATCCCTGCAGCCGATAAAGACTATCATCTGTGGGAAGTACTGGTGGAGAGTGACCGGGATCGACACGAGGTCTTCTATAACTGGTTATGGGAAGACCAAACTAAAGTAAGTTGAATGAATATAGTTGCATTTTTTTTCTTTTTTTCTTTCTCAATTCTATTTGCAGCAACAAGATATAGCAAAAGACTTTACAAATTTGGACCTTTTCGGCAAACATTTCTTATGAATTCCATGTGGAATGAACAGAAGTAAGTGTCTAATAGATAATCAGCATAGTCTATCAACATAAAAGTAGCTGTGAAGCTTGTAATGGCTGAAATTGGGTCAGAAATAAACAAAAAACAGTTTCGTGCATAATAAATGAGGTAAATGACCTAATTTGCATAATTTCTTATTTTACTTTTTGCAAATGATGATGTAAATATCTTGTTTTTCTGCATTCTATTAGTTTTGGACATCATAGAAGGGGAAAATGCATTTTTTTGGAAATTTTAGTGCCATACACTATTAGATAGATTATTCACAGAATCGGGGGATAATTTTTAGGTCAAAATGTACCAAATTTTTCCTATTTGCGTCATGTTTTTCTTCTTCTGATTCCTAAAAATCCATGAATAGTATCAAATGAAAGGTCTTTCCAAGGACGATTCAGAAATTCTATCCATATTTTTTTGCTATTTAGCCACAAGGCACAAGCGTGTCATAAAGATAGAATGTTTGGAGACCTAATATGCTAATTCAATGACCTAATTTGCATATTTGAGTTCGAAAATATGCACATGTTTGGAAAGTTCAACATGTTAGCTTTCAAAAAGTGGAACTTGTTTTGGTACAGATGGAACAGAAAGTGCTGAAAAAATCCTCTTTCCAAAAATTTCAGAAATAGCTTATTACATTTTTAGAACCTTGGGAGAGTAAGGGTTAACGGGTAATTTGAAGACTTATTATAGCCCCTACTCATGTTTTGTCACATTCCTTGATTTTTGTTTTTGGCTGGCCATCGCAATGGTTTTGTAATGGTCATTGTAGGGCTAGAACCAGTTCCGTTAAAATGTTCCATTTTTTGTTTATAGTATTGGCAGGGAGGGGAAGGGGAGGGTAATGCACAGCCATAATTGCAGCTCTTTGCTGAACCACACCGTACTAGGTTAATGAACCAGTAAATTCAATTCTAACTTACCACAAGAGAGCGGCCAATGATGGAATGAGCACCGGTCAGGGATAGCATGGAATCTGTGATATTCACTGCAGCTACACCATTATCACCAGCTGTCACATTTCCAAGGTCACCTACATGCCTGTTAGCAAAAAGGAAACTTGTGTATATTTCTTGTTGAAACTTTAAATGCAAGTCAAATGTACAGCTAGATCAAATACGTCTATGGTGTAAATAAAATGTACAGCTAAAGTAGCTGAAAAGGTTTGTTGGGAATCTTTAGATAATAAAGAAAGGCGACTTAAGTAGTCAATCAAGTTACTCTTATGTGGAAGAAAGAGCCACAAATAAGTTAACCTTCCACAACAATCATAGAACTAAGGAATATACCATGATTGTTAAGTAGGTTATTTCTCAGAAATAGTTCAATCCCTTAATACAGTTAGTTACAATGACAATGAGATGTGTTCAACAAGCTAATTCTATGAAATGGGAGAAAGTACCACACAGGTGACAAAACCAAACCAAGTGGCAAACACAGCTCGAACAATCTTCAAATGGTATGAGCAGGCTACTGATTGTGCAAAGAATACCAAATATGGTGATTTTTCAGGAGTTCAAACAGAAGTGATCTGTAATGACCTATCCAGACCCCTAGCTTGATTTACAAAGGGGACAGGGTGCTAGACTTGTTGAGGGGCACATTAATGTGCACATGAAGTGGTGCATCTTTTCGGCATGGAGTCCAGCCCCTTAAGGCTTAATCCCAAGGTGAAGAAGCTCTGGGATTTTAGTGATAATCATATCGCAGAATGAAAGTATTCTGATTGATAAGGACCATATATGAGCCAAACAGGACAATTGCTTACTATGCTATCATTCTGTATCCATGTAAGGTATTTCATTTATGAGGTTAATTAAGATTATTAAGTTTAAACAACAAAAAATCTATAAAATAAAAAAATAATTTTTTTTTTTATAATGAGGGGCAGGGCAGACCCCAAAGCTAAGAGTCTGCCTATTTGTAATGGACCTACATTTATAAAGGTGGAGGTCGTTTATTCCTTTCTCTGTCCATGGCTGTTTGATAAACTAGTTGTTACTGAAGCACTGGTAAATGAAGACCCACCGGGGATTAAACCCAGGACCTCCAGCTTAGATGCTATGACCGCTTTACTAAGGTCACTGCATACTATGAAGATCCACTGGGGATTGTACCCAGGACCTATAGCTTGGACACTATGACCGCTTCAATAAAAAGGTCACTACATACTATGAAGACCCACTAGGGATTGAACCCAGGACCTCCAGCTTAGACGCTATGACCGCTTTACTAAGGAGGTCACTGCATACTATGAAGACCCACTGGGGATTTACCCAGGACCTCCAGCTTAGACGCTATGACCACTTCACTAAGGAGGTCACTGCATACTATGAAGACCCACCGGGGAATAAACCCAGGACCTCCAGCTGGGATGCCATGACCGCTTCACTAAGGAGGTCACTGCATACTCCATTATTGAAGAGCTGTAAACATGCAAGTACAGAAACAGGTCACTACAGAATGTCCTGGAGGTTTTGACCTGAACCGCTGTATTGATTTTGACAGTTCTAATTACTATTCCATCATCTTGAGCAACGCCCACTTGTGGCTATCAATTATAGTAAGGTTTCTACATGGCCATTTCCCTATACAGTGGTATGTACATGCACCACATCATCAGGCAGAGACCCTCATCATTGTACAGTATACCGGCTGTGCTTCCTGAAAATGCTATCTGATCATATGTGCTGGTCGACTTTATACATTTTATGCTGGTATCAAAATTACTGCCAAGAGGCAAAGATACACATGAAAGCTGAAGTCACCCAGTTCCTATTTTCGTAACATTTTTTTTTCATATGCATTTTTGACAACCTTCCTTTCATTACAAGTTTGGTTGGAATGGAAGGTAAGCTATCTTTTGAGTATGAAATATTAGACAAAAATATCCAAATTAAGCAATTTTCCGCTACATTTGGTCAACAAGTAAATAAACAGCCAATCTTAATATTAGACAAAAATATGCAAATTAAGCAATTTTCGGCTACATTTGGTCAACAAGTAAATAAACGGCCAATCTTTGCACAAGTATAACTTCTAGTCAATATTGAAAACATATGTGTTACATATTTAGAATCTTTATAAAATTTCTTCTCCAATGATGCTAATCCAGAATTTTAGGAAGAAAGGAAAGATGAAAAAACACCAAAATCATTTTAATCAAATGACATTCACAATGGAAGGAGAAAGTCAAAAACAACTTATACATCTAACAAAATCCTCCATTTTCATTATTCACAAGCAAAAAATTACAAGGTAAAAAAGTTGGAAAAATGACGTACTTTTGCAAATAAATTGAAATATTATCATATTTTGTCAATATTTTTGTCATTTTGACTCTTTTATTGTAAAGTTCATTGTCTTAGCATTCACAGAAAAGATACTTGTAATGACAGAAAACGAAAGGAAATTTGTGAAAATTAAGTTTGAATAAAAAGTTTTGAAAAATTGTTTAGGATTAAGGAAAATCCCAAACTATTTTACCTCTTCCCAATTTACTGCAAGCATTTTTAAACTTTCATTACTGAGATGAGATATACAACGTATTTTATAACATCCCATATGCTCACGAACCTAACTGAAATGGGAAATAACACGCATTTTATAAGAACATCCTATGTGCTTACCAACCTTACTGAAATGGGAAATAACATGTATTTTATAAGAACATCCCATATGCTCATGAACCTTACTAAGATGGGGAATAACACGTTTTTTATAAGAACATCCCATGTATTCACGAACCTTACTGAGATAGGGAATAACATGTATTTTATAAGAACATCCCATGTACTCACGAACCTTACCGAGATGGGAAATAACATGTATTTTATATGAACATCCCATGTACTCATGAACCTTACCAAGATGGGGAATAACACGTATTTTATAAGAACATCCCATATGCTCATGAACCTCACTGAGATGGGAAATAACATGTATTTTATAAGAACATCCCATGTACTCATGAACCTTACCAAGAAAACATCCTATGTGCTCATGAACCTTACTGAGATGGGGAATAACACATATTTTATAAGAACATCCTACGTGCTCATGAACCTTACCGAGATGGTATTTTATAAAAACATCCCATGTGCTCATGAACCTTACTGAGATGGGGAATAAAACGTATTTTATAAGAACATCCCATGTGCTCATGAACCTTACTGAGATGGGAAATAACATGTATTTCATAAGAACATCCCATATGCTCAACACAAACCTTACTGAGATGGGGAATAACATGTATTCTATAAGAATATCCCATGTGCTCACGAACCTTACCGAGATGGGGAATTACACGTTTTTTATAAGAACATCCCATATGCTCATGAACCTTACTGAAATGGGAAATAACATGTATTTTATAAGAACATCCCATGTACTCACGAACCTTACTGAAATGGGAAATAACATGTATTTTATAAGAACATCCCATGTACTCACGAACCTTACCGAGATGGGGAATTTATAAGAACATCCCATATGCTCACGAACCTTACCGAGATGGGGAATAACACGTATTTTATAAGAACATCCCATATGCTCACCACAACCTTACTGAGATGGGGAATAACATGTATTCTATAAGAACATCCCATGTGCTCACGAACCTCACCAAGATGGGGAAATAACACGTATTTTATAAGAACATCCCATAAGCTCACGAACCTTACCAAAAGGGGAATAACACATACTTTATAAGAACATCCCATGTGCTCACGAACCCCACCGAGATGGGGAATAACACGTACTTTATAAGAACATCCCATGTGCTCACGAACTCACGAGATTGGGGAATAATATGTATAAGAACATCCCATGTGCTCCACGAACCTTACGAGATTGGGACTGCGTAATATGTACAGGGCACTGCGTAACGCGTACAGGGCACTGCGTACGTGGGGCACTGCGTACGCATACAGGGCACTGCGTAACGCATGGGGCACTGCGTAACGTACAGGGCACTGCGTAACGTACAGGGCACTGCGTAACGCACACTGCGGCACACTGCGTAACGCATGGGGCACTGCGTAACGCGTACAGGGCACTGCGTAACGTACAGGGCACTGCGTAACGTACAGGGCACTGCGCAACGTACAGGGCACTGCGCAACGTACAGGGCACTGCGTAACGACAGGGCACTGCGTAACGTACAGGGCATTGCGAAACGTACAGGGCACCGCGTAACGTACAGGGCACTGCGTAACGTACAGGGCACTGCGTAAAGTACAGGGCACTGCGTAACGTACAGGGCACTGCGTAACGACAGGGCACTGCGCAACGCACTGCATTAAAACAACATCAAAACATTCAAGTAGTATAAACAGAGGTTGCCTTTTAATTTTTTGTCTAAAGTAATTGGTTACGACAAGCCCTTGATTTTCGCGTATTTGGTAATTTTGCCATCGTATGTACAGGGCACTGAGTAATGTATGGACACTGCATAATGTACAGGTCACTGCGCGCTAGTGAAGATTGCAAAATTTGCCACGCTCCGGGCTTGCTTTTACATATACAACACAATACAGAAGGAAAGTAGAATCCTAGCTAATGAAATCATTGACAATTGACAGCCTGCATTCAAAACAACATCAAAACTTTCACGTACAGTGTACATGTATATCCTTACTATATATACTTGTGTCGTTTTTCTTTTATTTTAGAGTAAAATCCTTGTCGTGTGAAATAAAACTTTCAATCGCATCAGACAGGTAAGATTCTGAAGATTTTCTTTTAAGTTAATGATAAACTCTGGCGTAAAATTTCACGTTATATCTAAATTTTATGACGCAGGTACAACATGTGTTGTAAGAAATTTCAGACATAGCGTAATATACAACAAATTTGTTGTTAATGTGAATGCTGAGATGTACATACTGACTGTGTATACTAGCCTACATGTGTTTATGTACAGTAATTGTTGAATCATTTGGCCGTTAGTCTTGTAGTTGTCAATTTTCTTTTATATTTAAGTAATTCAAAATCATTTCTGTGTGAAATAAAACTTTCAATCGCATCAGAGAGGTAAGATGTTAATGATTTTCATCTATAACTCTGGCGTAAAATTTCACGTTATATCTAAACTTTGCCACGCAGCACAACATGTGTCGTAAGAAATGTCAGCCATAGCGTAATATAGGATAAAGTTGTCGGTAAAGCGGTCTTGGATCTGCTTTTATGACATCACATTTTACGCCATGAAGGCACACTGAAGAAATGCAATAACTTCAAAATGGAATAAGATATCAGCATGCTTTGTATACCAATCGGTTTCATTAATTGTTGGCTATCAAATAAATTGAAATAAAAATTCATGGCAATATTCCTTGAAAAGAAAGTTTGTTGTTACCTTTCCTTGTCAGTAGGTCCGCCATGATTCTTTTTCTCAGGGTTGAAATGACCACCAGCTGAGGTACATCCTGAGAGGAAGGAAACATATGATAAAATAAACACCTTGGCAGACATTCTTGCAGGATCAGAAATGATACTTTCCTACATACCTTTGGAGATTGAAGATACAAATGAAATATACTCTGGTTGAATCTGTACAGGTCCAAAAATGCAGCAGACGGAATTTATATTTGGAGGGGGGCCCAGGGGTAGGTAATGCCATCTCCCTAATATATGGCCATCCCAGGACCAGGGATGCCACTGGCGTCCGCTTCCAGGGCCTGAAAATTTTTGCAGCACTGATGCATGTGACTTCCTAGACCCCCCTCCCATGACTAAACCATTAAATTAAGGCCACTTGTGTTCGCATTTTCCATGGAAATAAAACAAATATTATGAAAAAAATATATGATTTAGGTAATTAAGAATGATTGTTAATTTGTCTAATACAGTTAAGGGGGTTGTGAAACTTGACATGTACTGTATTGTACATTCATTTGGGGAACTGCACAAATGATCTTTCTTTCATGTACTAACCTAATGTTTTCTCTTCTTCTTCTGCAGATCACTGCCCCCCCCCACCCATCCTTTGCCGAGGTCGCTTTCTCTTTTGTTGTTTCATACTCTCCCTATGTTGTTGATGCACTCTCTCTTTGATTTTTTTGGCAAGTTTGTAAACAGTTATATTTGGTTTCCTTTGTTCGTTTCTCTTTGTTGTAGGTTGGGTTGGGACAGATCGCTTTTGCTTATATCGTTTACATGCTGTCTTAATATGATATGCTACAGACTGATCAACTGGGGATTTAAGTTTGTCTGGTCGGTCGTACCTCTGTAGGGATGTCTCATTTGTTGATAACAAATCAAATTTCACTGTCTGGATGGCATCAAAAGTGTTTATGTTCAGCCTATTTGTCATTTTGTTTATCACATTGTTCATTATACTAAATGACTGTTCAATGCGTGGACCGGTGAATATACTAAGGGCTGCTGAAATGATAGGATGCAGGGCTGGATATTTCTTGAGGACTACTGCCCACCACTTATCAATTCTACCCTCTGCATCAGGTAAAGAGGAATCCAACTGGATAGCAGAAGCTTGGAGATAGTAAGCATCATTTTGAGATGGTGTTAGCTCAATTTTCATTTCTTTGGGCAGCTTTTTCAAGTACTGACATGTTGTGGAATGTCCTTGAGCCTTGGGATCAATTGCTGACAATGCTTGCAACAATTTATTCTGCAGGGGTAGTTTTCTTTGCAGGTACTCCCCTGCTACATGATATGCATTTCTAACTTTCAAAAGAAATTGATCAACATCAGAAGGCTTCATGTGAAGAATGGTATTTTCACAGTTTGTTCCAATAAATAGCCGAGAGCGTGGCAGCATGTTCTCAACTGTTATAGGAAGTTGTGCTAGCTGATTAGCTGTTAGCTTACGAAGGGTCTCGTGTTTCAGGAAACAGGCCAGAAAGTTTCTGAACAGTTCAGTTGTTTCATCGTGGGCTCTATGGATCATCGAATCTTTTTGCTCAAAGATCAACACAAAGCTCTTGAACATTGGAAGGATGCTACAATAGAGATTCATGTAAGCCAAGGTCAGTTTCCTTTTGTTGAACAGCTTGTTCACAATCCTCTTCTTTCGTTCCAAACCCTTGGGTGTTAACTGCTTTTGTTTCAATTTCACCAAAACATCATCAATCTGTGTTTTGTTTGCGTTGGTTCGTGTGATAATATCATTAACTGTCCTTTCATGGAGCTTGCGATCTTCAAGAGGAATCCATGCAAAGTAGAAAATCGTCAGGGTGTCAATCATCTCCAGATTCCTAGAAGTGACATCATACGCTGACAACCACCGATGAGCAACACGTTCCTTTGGAACTTTACATGGAATATTCAATGAAATACAATTGTTAGATAAAAGTTCCTGGAGATCAGGGCTATAATGGAAATCATTGTATAAATCATCAGCTAGTTTCTCAACATGTTGGTCAAAAGACTCACAAAACTTTTTCACTGAATTGTGAATATGATGACAAAGGTCACCATCAATGTCTAATAAATCTGGAACCTCATTTCGAAGCTTGGTCTCAAATCCTGAAACCTTTCCCCGCATGTATGCAGCTGAATCACTTAGTGAAGAGACAATGTTCTCCATAGGAATATTGTCATTTGTAAATGCTCCTTTTACAGCTTGAAAAACGGTTGATGAATTCACGGTGGTCAACATTAAGGAAGTGTAATGCTGAACGAAAGACATGCCGAGTCTATCCAAAAAATATGAAACAAGTACGCTCAACACTCTCTTGTTCTTCGCTGTGCATTCGTCAATATTTATCGAAAACTTAGTATTCTTGAGGTCTTCCACAAGGCGTTTGTGGCAAACAACAGCTACTCCATCCTTAAGCTTATATGTGGACGACGTTCTGTCAAGGGCCAGTTGGTCTAATACTTTTTTGTCTCTTGCTAGTTCCCTTGATAGGTCAATGATTTTTTTTTGTCATGGAGAATGGAAGATTATTTCAACAACAAATGAGGCCACCATGCCTTCTGTATGTGCTTTCCGATCTGTGAAGCTTACGTTTGAAAGTGGTGCTGATTTTTTTGCGGTGCATTGGACCGTTTCGTGTACATTTGGGGCTGTCCCATAAGGAAGATTACAAGATGAGCTAGACCTAGCCCCATCCAAGCCTAAGGTTGGCTTGCTTGCCACGCCTGACTGAACTGCTTTGAAATATTGAAATACAGCAGGGAGTGTTTGGTTTGTATCTACAGCCTTTTTAGCTTTTCTATGTGATTCCGAATTCCCATGCTTGTGAAGGGCTTTTGCCCCGCTGTTACTATGATTGATATTAATGTTACATACTGTACATGTACAACGAACCTTACCACCTATGTCAAGCTTGCGTATGTAATCCGAAAAATAAAATCCAGAACAGTCTTTTTTCTCAAGCCAATGCCAGTTGAACCTGTTCTTTACTCCTTTATCAATGTCTTTAATGTTTGCACCCCTGTCAACATCCATGTGTTACGAATTTTTTTCCGAAATAAAAATCTGATCAAAAAGATTTCCGCTAACGAAAATGGTAAGGCTACGTTCCAAATTCATACACATAAGGTGTGCGTGTGTAAAGAAAACTGACACGAAAGGCCCCTACGTACAATATTTTTTTTACACGTAGCTTTCAGCATTAACTTGCGATACATAAACTAAGTGTATTAAAAAACATTGCGGGAGAGGTACAATATGTTTTTTACACGTAGCTTAAGTTATGACTTGTAATACAGAAACTAGGTGTATTAAAAAACAATGTGGGAGACGGGCACTTTTCTGGAAATTATCTGAACGCGAATTTTACTCGAGTCGAAACGAAGATTAAGCGTTGGAACATAGGAGACAGAACTCATCATAAGTTCCGACCACAGGGTCGGAATTTTTTTTTTGATAATCGGCAAAAGCCGGAATTCCGGCTATAGCCAGAAAAGTGGCATCCCTGCAGGACTGCTTGGCCCACACCATGGGACTGCTTGGCCCCCACCATGGAACTGCTTGGCCCCCACCATGGAAATCCTTGACCCCCACCATGGGACTGCTTGGCTCCCACCACAGGACTGCTTGGCTCCCGACTGCCTTCAGTCCCTACCCACCCTCCAGTCCCTACCCACACTAGTCCCTACACACCCTCCAGTCCCTACCCACCCTCCAGTCTCGCCTCCGCCAGTCCCTACCCAGCCTCCGCCAGTCCCTACCCAGCCTCCGCCAGTCCCTACCCAGCCTCCGCCAGTCCCTACCCAGCCCCCCTACCCAGCCTCCGCCAGTCCCTACCCAGCCCCTCCCTACCCTCCGCCAGCCCTCCCAGCCTCCGCCAGTCCCTACCCAGCCTCCGCCAGTCCCTACCCAGCCTCCGCCAGTCCCTACCCAGCCTCCGCCAGTCCCTACCCAGCCTCCGCCAGTCCCTACCCAGCCTCCGCCAGTCCCTACCCAGCCTCCGCCAGTCCCAACCCAGCCTCCGCCAGTCCCTACCCAGCCTCCGCCAGTCCCTACCCAGCCTCCGCCAGTCCCTACCCAGCCTCCGCCAGTCCCTACCCAGCCCCTACCCAGCCTCCACCAGTCCCTACCCAGCCTCCACCAGTCCCTACCCACATCTCCAGTCCCTACCCACATCTCCAGTCCCTATCCACCCTCCAGTCCCTATCCACCCTCCAGTCCCTATCCACCCTCCAGTCCCTACCAAATCTCCAGTCCCTACCACCCTCCAGTCCCTAACCCACCCTCCAGTCCAACCCACCCTCTAGTCCATACCCACCCTCCAGCCCCTTTGAATGTGACAAACAAGTTGAATTTTCTCATGGTTTACATACTATAAATTGGTTAGCTTTTCAAAACACAAGAGTACAATCCCACTGTGTGTCTGATTGACTTTGCTGATAATGTACCTTGTGTGTAATCTCCAAATTCATGGATGTGAAAGCCATGTTGTCCTGGAGTCAGTCCTGTAACTTCACCAGTCACCTTCACTGCTGAACCCTAGAAGAAAAACAAACACACTTGATAAAGTTTTTGAATAACTATAGTACAAAGGGTAAACTCTTAAGGGAATATTCCAATGGATTTGGGAGTTTTTCATGTATGATAAGACAAATGTTAATATCTTATTCCGTTTAGAAGTTATAACAATTTAAAGAGTAGAAAAATGTTCTTAAAAACACCTCGTATAGACCTTGGGAATCAACATGCTTGAAGCAGGGAGTTACAGAAGCAACAAGACATTTTGAAGGATTAGTTCAGTGACTCAAACATGTCCATCTTATATGAAGAGGACTTCAAAAGAAGCAAAATGGTGAAGAACAGCGTTCAAAAATCTTATTCTGTAAGGAAATCAAGTTTAAAGCTGTCATATCTATATCTGTGTAGAAATGACTGGTGTAGTAAGTCTCAAGTTGGTGTATGCATCCTCGCATCCTTAACAATTGTTATGGTATTTGTTTTTTCCCTTTACTATTTAAATGGTTTTAAGGCCACAAAATGGCAGACCAAAATATGATAGAATATACAGTAGCGATGCAAGCAATTTGACACCCGGCAAGTTTTTTGGCGTTTTTGTCTGAATTGAGTGAAAGCGTTCGACAATATCAGAAACGCAATGGGAGTTTGAAACATCATATCAAAGTATTATTAGGGCCTACATCAATAGTATGTGAACATCAAATCGGATTATTCACATCGTAATATTATTAGAACATCACATCAAAATATTTAAATATATTTTTAAATTTAATAACGACAAGTCGTAACTGGAAATAAAGTTTCTACTCTCCTTCAAGTTTAGTTTTCCTTTTCAGTGTTCAGATTACTTTTAGTCGCTAGTGCAATACTGTTTGTACTTTTTCCTTTTCTGTTATTTTCAATTCCACCAACATTTTGTAACCTACATTTGTGTGTATAAATTCAATCTCGTAGATAATTCAATTTTTGCCATATAATTGATCCATGGAAATTTTGAGAAGCATGTATAAAAAGGTTAGCCAAAAAATTTAAGCACACAATTTAGGTATCATTTTAAAGAATACACAACAAAATTAACAACATAAAGGATATTTCTTTTTGAATATTTACCCTTACTCTAAAATAAAAAACTTTTTTCAAAGATAAAAACAGGACTTTACCACAGTCATATTACATAATTTTTTCTTTCACAAAATAAAACTACAAAAGGGTAAAATTCAAAAAAAAAAAGTAAAATTCATTTTTTCTCTTTTACATCTTACGATAACTTCAAGATCACATTTTTGCATCACAACACGCAAGTCCTAAGACATGATAGTATTGGTTTCTGGTATAATTTTTATAATCCCTACATGCAGTCTTTTGTTCTGAAGAAAATTCTTTAAAATTTCATGAATTTCTGCCATTTTTTTAAAATCATGTAACCCAAACCGTACATCACACATGCTTTGCTAAACCGCCGTTCGAAAGCGCTTGACATTTGATATATAAATAAAGGCATACCCCCTCTATTTAGAACCTATTCTATAAGATATATAATACACCTCTCCAATTTCAACGACTACTTGGTGCAGAGGAAACAACGCAACTAGCATGCGAGCGCTCACGGTTCGAGTCTCACCGTGACCACTACAATTATTTCTCTGCTGCAGCTTTCAGGGATCGTTTGACTTTTAGCATTTTTGATGTGTTTTCATCTTTCCTTTCTTTCTAAAAATTATAGATTAGTATCATTGAAAAAAAAAATTCAAAAAGAATCTTAATATGTGACACAAATCTGTTTTCAATACTGACAAGAAGTTATACTTCTGCAAAGATTGACCATTTGACTGAATTTAGCCAAAAATTGCTTAATTTGCATAATTTTGTCCAATATATCCTAAATTGGTTTTAATTACTCAATAGATAAATATCTTAGCATCTATTCCAACCAAACTTGTAACGAAAGAAAATAAGAGGAAAGTTGTCAATAATGCATATGAAAAAAAAGTTACGAAAACTGGGGTCACTTTTTTCAAAGCCCTGGTAGAGTAAGGGTTAAAAACCTGGTCAAAAAAAATGTTTATATCTTTAACAAAACAAGTTTCCAAAGATAAAGACAATTTTATTGAAACTTCTCCATCATATAAAGAAGAAAAAAAAAATATATATATATATAGGCTTCGAGAACTGTTTTTCTTTCCGGCGCTTTACCAGCAGCATTACCAGCGTTTTGTCGGCGCTAAAATTACCAGCGCAATTGTCAAACTGCTCGCATCAGTACTGTACAAAGAATTTGAGAAATCTGAGGCTATGACATCACAACTATCTGATTTCAGTGGTTTCTACACAAATGATACCAAACTTTAAACTTACATGTAGATATCTCCTTAACAGAATAAGATTTTTGAATGCTTTCATCATTATTTTGTTTTTTTTGAAGTCCTCTTTCATATAAGATATACTTGCTTGACCCTGAAATTATCCTTTGAAATATTTTTAGTTACATTTTGTTATAATGATTGCTACTGGAAGTGTATTTGTGGTATTTGTGTACAATTTTTTTTAAACATAGAAATTGTACCCAATGTATAACAACCCTCGTATGGCAATCCCAATGTCAACCCAATCTGAGGGATGTGTATAATAACTAACACAGCCTAGGACCTATGCATAGACATACTCTAGCTATTGTGTGTTGACCGTTAGGCTACCAAACATAGGCCCATGGTCAATGGGGTAAAATTCACTCCAAACTTGGTATCTTACAATATTAGGCTATGTACCTTCATATACGTAGTTCTTTTAAGTTGTTTTAGTGCTCAAAAAGACAAAAGTAGAAGACCGATTATGCTTGTTGTGGCGAGAAAAACAAAAATCCCAGTTGGACCTTCGAAGTTTCTGTCACTTTCGTATTTTGCTAATGTTGACATCATATTACTTCTATGGTTGTTGTACAGCTGATTGGCTAAGAACTCATGCACATTGAAATAGATTCAACAAACAAGTACACATTTTTATTGAACTTTTATCTCATGAATAATAAACAAAATTTAGTTCTGCTAAATGGCTGAATAGTCGTTTGCGGATGACCAACACTATATATAAATTCTACCATTTCCAAGTAAGTTTCAGTTGGCAGGATTTTGTGGAACACAGGCATTCCTAGCGCTATGGCAACATATATATAACAAACATGGTAGGTCACCTACTACCGCGACTTTTGAACCGTATATAAAAATTCCTTTTCTTGACCACTGGCGAATCGTAATTACATTTTTTTACTCAAAACTCACACTTGCCAGAGACTCCCTTTTTCATTTATAAGCCACAGTATTTATTTTTCCGATGAGATGTGCAAACGATGAATTTTCTACCCCATTACGCTAGTCATGACAAGTGTAAATGCATAACAATTTGCTGCAAACCGAAGAAAACTGCGATGACGTCATGAAGAAGCAGCACTTCCAATGATATAGCAACATTTCATTGGTTTGCAGCAAATTGTCGTGCATTTACACAGTCATGATTGTAATCACAGGTGTTCCTAGCATTATGGCAACATTTGTGAGTACTCAAAAAAAGGAATTTTCATAAGCGGTTCGAAAGTCGCAGTAGGAGGTAACATACCTTGTAAATAGAGGTTGCCATAACGCTAGGATAGAGACACCTGTGGGTCTTACATGTACGTCGTTAAGCATTCTCGAGGTCAGACATCCGGTGCACGGCGACGTACAGTAAGATGTTTTTTTGGCGATCTCAAATTTCATGCAACGAGGAAAACTAAAGTCGGCTCAAGCTGTCCTGGCAGTCAATGGGAGAAAAACACATTTATTTTCAATTTTCAACAAATACTGGACAGAATTTTTTTTTCTTCAAATATGTTGATAGCCTAATTCTGAATTGTTTCCGACATATCTGATAGGCATATGCCTATATGACTCAAGAGTCAGAGTACCATTAGTTTTCGCCGACTGGCTGAGGCGACACAAGTATTCTTAAAAAAATATATCTTATTGACTGTAATGATAAAGTTTTCCCTCCCAACTTAAAATCATACTTCAGACCCCTAGGGCCTAGGCCTAGGTCTTTCTTCGTTACGTAATGCAAGTTATGATTTGTCAGCTCATGGAAAATTTAGAAAACTACAATTTTGACATAAAAATACTTCATTTTACCTCCTGCGTAAACGTTATTGTTCCCTTTACAACCTCCCCTACCAAAACACAGACAGCAGTAAGAGACATATTGGCAGTTATCGGTAGAAAAGAACAGAGAATCAACGACTCGGCGGTGTGTAGTGTTAGGCTGTAATGTAAGACCTAAAATGAAACATGCGCGACCTACGTACGCGTTACTGCCCTAATAACAGGTGTATATTTTATGCATGCAGTAGTTATGTCTTAGGTACATGTGCATATGCGTACAATGTGTTATCGTTTCACCTGTGGGGTCCAACGTACTTGTACACTTGGTGCCGTGTGCAAAATGGCGTGGCCTTAAGCAAGGCACAGTTTACTGGTTTTGGGAAATCCATGTCAATCGATTTTTGTCACCAGTGAAGAGGAAAGATCTGGTTAAATCTTGCACAGAATACGCTGATTAGGTCTTATCACCTTATGAATATGAAGTTTTACCCTTTTTCGGTAAGACTATAACCAAATTTGGTATAATTTGCATAATTTTCTAAACAAAATGCAAATAATAAAATTTAACTGACTAATCGTTCGTTAATGATTTTCGCTTGTAAACACGTACTGTTTAGCTCGCTTCCGGATGAGGTCGACATTGTTGAAAGTTACGTAATAACGGTCGCATATTGAGGTCAGATTCCGTACTGTATGGTGGAATTTGCATTTCAATCTGACATGTTTCCCCTCTCATGTTCTTTCCAGTGCGAAGTTTGAAAGCCACTTTTAATTTTAGGCACCCTGATCAGCCTGAGCATAGGAAGCGTGGGAGGGTCCAGAATTGAACTTTAAGCCAATAAGACAAGAGAAACTTTGTGGCCATTGCTGTCCTGTTTTGGAAAAAGAAAAAAATTACCAAAAATGTGGTAAATTATTAGGGATTGTGGTAATTTTCCGAAAATTGGCCAAAGTTTCCTGAAAAGTGGGCAAAATTTCCCGAAATTGAATAATATTTATCAAAAAGAAGGAATTTTTCAATAGAATTTCCAAAAAATTGAAGGGGAATTCTTGATAACATCAATCTTAATGTAGGCCCTAAACTTAATTCCACTTTTATTTGATTCCTGAAGTCTTCTATTGACATAAAACGAATCAGTGGTATGGGCGTAGGAAGGATCACCTCTCAGGGGTGGGAAGGGGACGTGGAGGGGAGGGACCAAACAAACTCCCGGTGTCGGAAAAGTAAATTAGATTTAGAAGATTAGATTTATTGATTGATTGACTCATTTATTTATCACTCTACGAAATAACATACAATATTAATATAAATGGATAAGTTGCAACAGTAATACTTGAAGAAGATATATATGTGTGTATATATATATATATATATATATATATATATATATATATATATATATATATATATATATATATATATATATATATATATGTGCGTCTGTGTGTATATATATATATATATATATATATATGTGTGTATATATATATATATATTTATATATATATATATATATATATAATACACATATACACACATACACACATATATACACATACACACATACATGCGTATATACATACGTACATACACATACAATCATAAATTCATACACACACATACATACATACATACATACATATATACACACATACATACATACATACATACATACATACATACATACATTCATACACACACACACATACATACATACATACATACATACACACATACATACATACATACATACATACATACATACATACATACATACATACATACACACACATACATACATACATACATACATACATACATACATGCATACATACATACACCGTGCATACACATAGATAGGCCTACACATACACATATGTACATATAAGCATAATTACATCATCACTATAAATGGAGTGAATGGTGAACTGGGGGAAGTTAAATTTTTCTTAGCCACTTCACCATCAAAGAAAAAACAAAACATACAACATAAGACACTAAGTAGTATCTACCCACACACTCTCCTTTCCTAGCGACCCACCATTCCCATCCGACACGCCTTCCACTATCTACCTGACCCCACTCTTATCCATTCCTAAACCTTTCCACCCATGCCGTTATCCGTACAAGAAAAAAACAGAACAAAAGCGGAGGAGAAAAGAAAAAAAGAAAAAATACGAAAGAGAATGGAAGAGAATCGATCAATTGTAAAAGGACAATAGATGTTTCTTGAGCTTGTACTTCAAGTTGTTTAGGGATTTTGATACTTTTAAATCATTACCAGATTTCTGAGGGAATTCCAAAAGGTCACGCCAGCACTACGAACTTGAAAATGAGTTGTACTAGGATAAACAAAAGGTTGCATTAAGTGGCGACTTAATGTTGTTGGATTTAAAGCTTTTGTTTGGTGTTAAAGAATGATCGAAATGACACGGGCAGGAAGTTGTTGATGAACTTTAGGCCTATTCTGTAATTGTACTGATCGTAAATAGTTGACAGATTTAGTTTTTTGAACAAGGGCAATGATGGGGATCTAAGTAATGCATTACAGATAATCCTAATAGCTCTTTTTTGGAGAATAAACAATCGTTGTAAAGTGGATTTACTTGTATTACCCCAGAGGAGAAAGATGAGGGAGGACAAGAGAATTATAAAGTAAAAGAAGTATGTGCATGGGGTGGAATGAAATGTCTTAGTCTATTCAATACACCTATATACGGGCTATTGTTTTACAAATTATAGAAATATGATCTTTCCATTTTAAATTGCTGTCAATTAAGAGTCCTAGGAATTAAGTATATGAAACTGCCTGAATAATGTTGTTATCGATATATACTTCTAGAGGTTGGTCTTTTACGTGATTAATTTTACTGAATACAATAAGCTTAATTTTGGATAGATTGAGGGATAAACAATTAGCTTTGAACCGCTCAGAAACGTGGTGAAATTTTAAAGAGACTTGACGGAGAGCATTATTGAAATTTGAAACATGAAGGTAAATTGTAGTGTCGTCAGCAAAAAGAATAAAATTGAATATAGAGGAACATTTGTATATGTCATTGATATAAAGCAAAAATAGTAATGGGCCCAATATAGGCCTTGAGGAGCACCTATATTAATTGTACTTATATTAGAATATGATTTTTTATATACAACAAATTGTTTACGATCTGATAGATAACTTTTAAACCAGTCATGACAAATTCCACGTATACCGTAATAATTAAGTTTTTCCAGTAAAATGCTATGATCAATTGTGTCAAATGCTTTTGAAAGGTCAATAAAAAAGCCAACAGTATTATTTTTCTCATCAAGGGAGCATGCGATTTCGTAAGTTATTATAAGGGATGCCATAAGCTTATTGATACAATGTATTAATCTCTTATGTACTTATTTTTCGAACAATTTAGATAATGTTGGAAGCAATGAAATAGAACGATAGTTTGAAAAAATCCTGCATCACCACTTTTCAAAATTGGTATAACTTTGGCTATTTTTAATTCTGATGGAAAGATTTCATTAGTAAAAGAAAAAACTACCACATGGACCAGAGGAGTTACAATAAAATCTATGGTTTCTTCAAGATGCAGCCAAAAAAACCTTTGCTCTTAAAACTGTTAATCACTTCTATAACCTCAGAAACCACAGAAGAGCTCAAGAAAAATATTTTTGTAAACTGTTATCAAGGTAGTTGCTAAATTGGTTTGAACTTTGGGATTTTTGGCAAGATTTTTAGCTACTTTTGAGAAATAATCATTAAATGTATTTGCAATGTTATCATTATCATCAATTAAATTTCCATCATGCTGCAAAGACTCAGTTTTATTTTTAACTTTCACCATGTTTTTAAGGATATTATTTATGTTTTTCCATATATTTTTATGATCAAGGTCATGAGTAAGAAAAGTAGTAGGATTTGATTTCTTAGCATCTTTTATGATAGACAGATAGACTGGAGCTTACTTCTATACGTTTTGTAGTTACAAATATTTTTTGATGTCGGATAACTCTTAAATTTGCGATAAAGTTGGCTTTTACGTATAATTGATGTCAATATGGAAGAGGTTAACCAAGGGAAATTTAGTTTGTTTATACCTCATTTGTTTCTGCGCAAAGGACAATGCCTATTAAAAAGGTAATCGAATAGTTCATTAAACTTACTATAAGCAGACTCAGCATCTGTATCTTATAACAGAGGGCTCATTAAAAAAAAATATTGTACATTAGAGGGACCAATATCATTTACACAGGCATTGGTTTTATCTTTTTTACGTTTAATATACATGATATAGATATAGAAAAATGATCTGAGATATCTGTTGTAACTATGCCACTGAA